>JAPQRP010000005.1:56820379-56837199 GCA_037367295.1 Apogon hyalosoma
TGTAGTTACCGTGGAAACACCGTCATCTTCTCCAACATTGATTCACCAGTAAAACCCATGGAGTTGGATCAACGACATTTCATTTCATCAATGAGAATTCATTTCAATTTTTTTATGTAGCTTCCTTGGGATAATGTCTACAAAGTTTGTTGACAGTGTTGATCAACTTTGATTTTTGCATTTTTGACATATTTTTGCAATATTAAAAAATTGCCTTTACTTGTAATGGGCCACATTTTAATGGCTTATTACATGTAAATGGTTACTGATATCAATATAGTTACTACTGAGCACTGAGAGAAAGTCATATATGGACTTTCATTTAACTAGTTGAGTTTTCCCTCAGTGAAAATACCGCCCACTTCTGTTGGGAGACTGATCTCCTGTATCGAGACCACAGGACTCCAACATAGAGACAGAACCTGACAACTTCACACATTCAATTTATTATGGATTCTTGATAGAACGTGCCGGTCAGATACAGGGACATAGGTCCTTTTTTTTAAATTTAATTGATGCAGAGATTCATCGTATCGAAGATATCTGTGCATATGAACTGTCCTGATAAGCTGGCAGGTGTCTGAATGTGAATGTGTGAACATCACATGTTTGTCTGGGGAAAAAAATAGAAACACTTACAATAAAGAGAATGCACAAAAGGACAAATACCATAGTGAGCTGGGATTGAAATGAGGAAGTGTAGCCTGATGTGTGAACATAAGGATGGAGATTGCGCTTTAAATTAATCTCATCAGAATGATAGTGTTGGAAAGCAAAAATAAACTAGGCTATAGAAGGTGAATAAAATGTAATGAACATGTGTGGATCACAGATGTATTCTATTAGTGAGCTGTGATATCGTCTGTACGAATAAGGGTAGAAAGCAGTGACAGCAGGATGGAGGAGACAAGCACAAACTGTGGATTTGTTAAAGAAAATTTACCAGTGAGGTTCATGATTGTTTCACAGAGTAAGGAGCGCTTGTTTTAACCCATACAGACCCAAACAGCCAAAGTCATTTACTGACCTAAACTGTTTCATACCTGTTGATCCACTAATCCTATCAATACATGTAAATAATTGGTGTAACATGCAGTTTTTCATCTTTTCATGGTCATCAGATATGACCCATTTGGACGTTCAGAGGCTCCGTAGTTACCATGGAAACATTGTCATCTTCTACAACATTGATTCACCAGTAAAACCCACGGAGTTGGATCAATAACAGTGGATGGAGACACTGGGTTTATGTTCAGTTCATGAGAGATTTTACTGAAAAAGTCACTTTTTGTTCAGTTTTCTTTTTTTCTAATATAATCTTTCAACTTTAGTCTGAGCTTTTATGAACATCTACATGATCAGTGAAATAAATACAGAAAAATACCTGATTTTCCTTGAAGAAACTAAAAATAAAGAAGATAATGTTAGAATAAATGATGATAAATCATTTATGAATGGATAAATAGAGAAAAATCCATTTAGGAGCTGCCACAAAAGTAACAATGGATCTTTATGGGTTAATGTCTGCAGTTAAATTCCAACTTCTTAACTATTAATTAATAACTAAATCACAACATAACGTCCACTGTAGACTAATATAATTGATAATATCATGTACACGGACATAAAATAGGTAATCTAGTGTATTAATGCTAAAAACTGGAGACTCACCGTCATCTTTATAACACTGATTCACCAGTAAAACCCATGGAGTTGGATCAATGATAGTGGATGGACACACTTGGTTTATGTTCAGTTAATGATATATTTTACTAAAAAAAAGTAACTTTTTCTTTAGTTTTCTGTGTTTTTGATAGAATAACTCTGAAGTTTAATCTGAGGTCTAATGAATATCTACATGATCAGTGAATTACATGTAAGAAAATACCTGATTTTTGCTTAAAAAATGCAAAATACAGAGGATAATATTAGAATAAATAATGATAAATCACTTAAGAAAAGTTAAAAATTGAGAAAAATTTATTTGGGAACTGGCACAAAGAAGCATTTATGGAAGAGAATAAGGGCCAGTGGAAGTCAGAATTCTGACTTTTTTCTCAGAATTAACAATAAATAAATAAATATTGGACTGTAATTTTTCCCCCAGCGGCCCTAATCCTCTTCTGTAGAATTCTGACTTTTTTTCTCAAAATAACAATTAAAAAAAAATATATTGGACCTTAACTTTTTTTTTTTCTCCAGTGGCCCTAATCCTCTTCTGTAGAATTCTGACTTTTTTTTCTCAAAGTAACAATAGAAAAAATATATTGGATTTAATTTTTTTTTTTTTTTTTTTTTCTCCAGAGGCCCTAATCCTCTGATGTAAGCACTGGGTCTTCAAGATGGACAAAGTTTTCACTGAGAGTTTCACACACTGAACCTATCATAAATTCAGTGTTGATAAGGAAAACAAATAGATGCGGTCGCTGACAATTTAATGTTATAATAAAGAATCTTTATTTATTAAAACGATAACATCAAAACACTTTTACAGAAGCAATCATTCAACATATCTGATAAAGACAGCGATGAAGATGCAGCCGAGCAGGGACATGGTTGAAGCTGAGAGGACCACCACGATGACACTTCCTGCCATGTTGACCAAAGCGCCGAGCCCTGCGCCCACGATAATCTGAGCCAGCTGGACCATGCAAGTGAGCGCCGCACAGTCCACCCCGGTGCCTCGAGGGCTTTGTTTTCCTCCTCGTAGTTTCAGTAGCTCCTTGGGACACAGCAGAAACCATGGGTGATTAGAGGGACAGACAAGAGGGCTCAGAGAAAAGGGGAAGAAAATAATAATAATAATATAATTTTATACAGTTTATCACCACAAAGTTCAAAGTATTGGGTGAATAATGCAGCTCTGAAAAAGATATTCCATCGCCTGGCCTTTACATTGTTGTGTTTTACTGTGAGCGGCGCACCCTGACTATCTAAAAGCTAGCTAGATCCATTATGTCCCCCTGATTAAAAGTATTGATTGAGCGCGGCAGGAAAAATACAAATTGCTTCACCATCAATTGAGTTTTACCGCACGTCCTACACACAGCAGGACTGAGACCAGTGTCGGATTTATGTTTGAGCTAAATAAACTACAGTTTAGGGCCTCGTGATTACAGGGGTCTCAAAAAAAATCCTGAATTTTTTTTTTTTACTCAGTGTGTTGTTTTAACCCATAAAGACCCAGTGTTACTTTTGTAGCATTTCCCAGATGAATTTTTCTCTCCACTTAACCTTTCTTAAGTAATTTATCACCATTTATTGTTTTTGGTTCAGTTTGTTTGATTGTTAACACTCTAGCAGCAAAACTATTGGTTGAATTCATACCAAATTGGGTTTATAGTTTGCCAGTGACCCAGAATAGATCTCATTACATTTTGGGAACAGTAGGTCAAAGTTAAACTTTTTTTTTTTTTTTTAGGATTTTTTAAAAATCTTTTTTCCCATTTACTTAGAAAGGGCAAAATTTCAAATGTCTGTAGAAGCAAAACTATTGGTTGAATTCATCCCAAATTTGGTTTATAGTTTGCCAGTGACCCAGAATAGATGTCATTACATTTTGGGAAAAAAATAGGTCAATGTTTACATTTTTACATTTTTTACCCCCCCTCAATCTACTTACATCAGTTTAGTTTCAACTTGGCACATACATAGAAGCAATTGATTTGCTGACATCAGCCCAGGCATAGACATGATGACATCCACTGGATCCATGCCAAAATAAGCTACAATATGTGCAAGGGGAGGGGTTTGTTGTGCCTGGCACCACTTGTTTGTATTGAATTTGTGGTCTGCCAACTCGCCTGCTAATTGGCTCAGCATCTGATTAAAAAAAAAGGTTCCTGCTACTTTATTAAACAGCTGAATTACTTGATAGTGTGTATTATTGTCCACTATTTCTATACAGTCTTTGGTATCATGTGGGACCAGGTGTAGTCAGAATGTTCTGAAATATTATTTTGATACACAGCTGAGGTCTTTAGTTAAATTTTTTTTTAATTAACTGGTAGTTTAATGTTGTTAGGAGTCTTCTGTTTCTTTTGACTTCTTTGTTTCACTGAATTCCTTTGTTTTGCTGGTGGGTGATGGGGTTCTTGAGGTAGGATAGGTCACACCTTGGTCTACACAACAAAGTGGCAGATTTACATATGCCCAAAAGGATTGTAAATCACAGAAGATGTAAAAACACAGTCAGTAAAAACATCTGGTTGACTTAGAATCAGATAACACCAGCCCATTGTTGGTGACCATACCTACCTTGGGCACAAAGGGGGTCAGCCCATAGATTGAGGAGGAGTTTACAAGGAGTATAAAAGTGATGTGTCATTACAGTATCGGGGCCATTTGATTCTCCTCTCGGGGGTTGAATGGTCCTCAGCTGCATGATGCTTGGTTTGTGGCCCCCTCAGTGGGGTGGGCCTTCAGCTGAGTTGTGCCTTGTTTGTGATTAGATCAAGTTAATTCAATAAATTTGTAAAAATGAGACTGAAAAGAATCCGGACTAATTCTTGGAGCTGCCAACAAAAGCACACGCCAACAGTTCTACCCATGCTATGTAGCTTTCCTCCAGGTCCTATGGTTTCCCCCATCACCTTGTCTGATGAAGGGTGGAACCCCGAAACATCACTATTTGTGGTGAAATATTAAGATTTTTTTTTTGAGGAGCTCAGGTTGTGCGGACCTTTTTCACTCTTTTATCCATTGTTTCTCTGGGATCCTGCACACCTTTTATGTCTGGATGTGTGTGTCATCACTCCTTTTCACCTATGGTTTCTCCTGCCATTAAAACATGTATGCTATGTTAATCATCCTGTCTGTGCCCTTGACTACGGGACTGGCAAAGATCTGACAAAGATCTGCAGGTGCAAACATTAGTAACCAACTTATGCACTTGGACGGATTCAGTGCAACCTTTGAATACTAGGAGGCAACTAATGGACATATAGTCACCAATATATTGAAGGACATACATGCTGGCATCTTTTACATTACAGAAACTCCTCACTATCTTATTGTTTGAAATTTCAATCTCTTTCTTTTTCTTTTCTTTTTTTTTTAAATTCACCTGTCTTGTCCAGCATCCTAACAGCAGAATGGCAGTCTGGCTGCATTTTGGTGCTGAACAAATTTGCTTTGCCAAGAGCAACTTCATAAAGTATATGAGGCTCCCCTTGATATTCTACTGTCTTTATTATGACTTTTGTTGAACCACATTTCAATGCTGGACCAGACATGGGGGGGCAATGAAGAAGAAGATGGCGAAAACCCTCACAAGAAAACATCAACAATATGAACAATAACAACCATGGTGATAATTTTAATGGTAAGAATAACTAGAACAAGAACTGAGTAACCTGGGCCATAAGACAGAAAAAAAACAAACAGATAAAAACAAAATAATAATAATAAACTAAATAAGACCTACTAAATGAGGAGTATAAGAAAAGAAAACATACACAGAATATCATAAACAACAACGGCCCAGGTAATACCAGCAACAAATCCACACAACAGCAGTTGTTCACATCAATCTGCTGCGACAGAGTGACTGCATCAGAGTAAAGCAAAGAGACTGAGGCAAAGAGACTGAGGTGACCTCAGTGATGAACACAGCCATGCAACCACAACCGCACCCCCTCCAAGGACCAGGGGCCAACATGGAGAGCCCCAGGGCCTGGCCAACCAGCAGACACCACAGAGAGGGGGATCTAACCCACCCAACCCGAAAGACGACAGCGCACCTGCCCCAAAGATGACCAATGGAGACCCAGCCACAGGCCCCACAACAGCCTAGCACAAGTCCCAGGGGGCCAGGAATGTCAGCTGCTGAACCCCCGCTGGGGGCCAGCCACCCAGGGGCAAGCTAGGTGCGGCCCCCAAGCCCTGGAGCCACCCGTCTCCCCTGGCAGGGGCCCTACCCAGCACGCCAGGAGACCAAGCTGCCCCAGACAACCATCCGCCGTGGGCCAGTGCGCACCCCGATGTCATGGCCAAGCACCCCGGGGGCCCAGAGACCCACCCCCCATCCCCACCCCCTCCAGTCCTACACACGCCCAGACAAACCCTCATAAGTACATGCACACTCACCCACTGACACCCAGACACACACACTGCCCACCCCCCATGTTCGCTCATTCATACACACACACACAGACAAACACCTCCATCCATGCCCAACCACACCCATTGATGGGAACCGTAACTCTGTGTTTGCAGCTGATTCCTGTTCCCACACTGATGAACAGACCAACCCCTGGTGGAGGGTGGACCTGCTGGATTCCTACATCATCACCTCCATTGAAGTCACTAACAGAGGAGACTGCTGTCCAGAAAGGCTCAAAGGGGTGCAAATCTATGTTGGAAACTCTTTAGAAGATGATGGTTTAAGAAACCCAATGTAAGAGAAAAATACTTGCAGACAGATATTCTTTAACTTTTTTTTTTTTTTTTTTTAATCTTTGCATTGATATAAAAGGCAGCTAAGAATTGTAGAATAATAATATGCCAATCAGCCATAACATTCTGACCACTGTTAAAACACTGATAGGCAAAGTGTTAACTTTTGATTTTATCATTTCAATAGGACCTGTCAATGGGTGGGATATATTAGGTAGCAAGTATGTACACTTTGAGACTTTGACAAGTGAGAAATTGTAATGTCCAAATCACTGGGTCAGCATATCTTCAGATCTTGTTGTTCATTCTCAATGTAAAGTGGTTATAACTGAACAAAAATGGTCTAAAGAGCAACAACCAGATCTCAACCAATCAAGCGTCTATGGAAGCAGAACATTATTACCACCTGTCTAATATTGTATAGCAACCCCTTTTTCCACAAAAACAGCTCTGACCGAGGGCCTAGACTCCACCAGACCTCTGAATATGTGCTGTGGTATCTGGACCAAGATGTTAGTGGCAGATCCCTGTAGTCCTGGAATTACAGGTGGGGCCTCCATGGATTGGATTTATTTGTCCAGCACAACTCACAGAAGCTGAATTGGCCTGAGATTGGGATGTCCTTTCTTTGACCATTTTTGGTTGGTACTAACCACAGCAGACCAGGAACACCCAACAAGATTTTCAGTTGTGGAGATGCTCTGACCCAGTCGTCACCGTTACAATATGGGCCTTGTCAAAGTCACTCAGTTCCCCATGTTCATCATTTTTCTGCTTCCCACACATCACCTTCAAGGACTGAATGTTCACTTGCTGCTTAATATATTCCATCTAAGTGAAAGGTACCATTGTAATCTTCTTCTTCTTCTTGATCACTCTAAATGGACACTCCAGTCTTTGTGATGAAAGTTGCCATCCGGTGAAGGTCCTCCAAGGCACCATAGAGTTTCTGTTTTAGAGTGGTCTCCTGTGTCCACAGTTTTTGCCTTAGGACATAATAATTGGGACAGTATTCTAGCAGGTACTCTGTTGTCCAACTGTCAGTCCAGAATGGGCACGGGTCCATCTAGCCAATCCTAAGTTTGTTGTATAGGTGGTGATTGAGCCTGTTGTGACCTGTGCGTAGAAAATAATTACTTGCTCCTGTCATGTCAGCAGATAGTATGGGTCATGTCTGTGTTGAGGGTGCTGAAGATTCCACTTTTTGCGTTGCATAGTTTTGATGATTGTTTTTGTTTCTCAAATGAAATGAGAATGAGGCTTTGTCTTTCTGCTCTAGTCTAGCTCCTGTCTTTGCCAGTGTATCAGCAATGTCGTTGCCATGTATGTTATAGTGCTGCCATTAACAACTAATTTTCTAACGATTAATCTTTCGACTAATTTTTTGATTAGTCAACTAATCTAAATGACTAATTTCATTAATTAATTCATTCATTCATTCATTCATTTTCTGAACCCGCTTTATCCTCACTAGGGTCACGGGAGTTGCTTGGAGCCTATCCCAGCTACATTAAATGACTAATTTTGTTAAAAAAAAAAAAAAAAATTAACAGTTTTTTTTTTTACTTTTTTTTTTTTTTTAAACTAAATGACTAATTTTGTTAAAAAATTTAAGTGTTTGTTATTTTGTTGTGTCCATTTTATTTTGAATACAGCTCGGCGGTGGCAGCTGTTGAAACCGGCAGGTGTTTGGCAGGGATATCATTTTTTGTGAGGACAAGAACATCTCCCTTGTGTCTTCCCTCCCTGTCCATTCGAAAAGTTTGGTGCCCTCTGATAGTAAATTTGTAATTTGGTTTCAGGTGGGTTTCCTGAATGTAAGCCACATCTAATTCACTGAGTAAAGTCTTTCAGTAAAGGAGAATTTTTTTTCCTGTAGATCCCCTCTGTGTTCCACTGTAGAACATTTAGGGTTCTGGTCTCTCCCTCTGATGCTGTTATTTTCTGGCCAGTTGCCAGTAACCATCATTGCCGATGCCTGGCTCCTCGCATTGGGACGAGGTGGAGGCCCCCTCGAGACATGGGGCCCAGCACTCCACCTGCCTGGTGGGACCTCACAGGTGGAACACCATCAGGATGACTGCATGTTGTGTCCATTCCATTACTGTGATGCGTCACATGTGCATTTGTGCCCAGTGTGTCCGACTTCAGTGTTGGTTTTCTGTGCTTGGGTTTTCCTTCTTTTAGATGATTTTTGTACCAAGGGGAGGGTTAGGGGTTAGGGTTAGCTACCACTGTGATGAAATAATCACCATTTCCACTTCTTCTGTCAGTGATCACAATGTTATGGCTGATCGGTGTTTATGTATAAGCAGGGTAAAAGACATTGTGACGCATTTTACAGAATTAAAACTTCAACCAGTCACAACAACCTATTATTTTAAATCTTATATTTCCCTACATTTCACAGCACTTTCTATATTAGTTAAGCAGCGCTGGATATACTTTGCCTTTTCCTCTCTTCTGATAGTGGTGGAACTCTTGCTGCCATTGCTGCAGGCTCAACACTGACCATGTGGAGGGACGTTGTGTGATTTTGGTTTTACCAGGAACAAACAGGATTCTGACACTGTGAAGTGGAGGTCTATGGCTACCGGGCACTGACAGATAACAATTTGAGCTATTAAATACAAGATTAAACACAGGAGTAAGTGGTTTTTATTACTAATTGTGAAGGCAATTCATCATTACTTCATCATTTGTAAGAGTACATCATTTGGTGGCCTTTGAAATGTCATGGTAATCCACCTAAGAAAACCAAATACTGAATATAATCCTCCCTGTAGCACTCATGGAAAGTTAGCCAAAGCCATTGTGATGCGGTGTATACAAAATTAACTGCCAATTCAGCACAAGTTGAAATAAACAAAATAATTTGACCTGCCACATGAAAAGCTGGGTTATCCACCTAAGTTTGACCTTCACGGTTCCATAAATCTCATTTCAGTGGGGCTTGAATTATGGTTGTTTACTAGAACTAGGGTGAAATTCATTCAACTCAAATGCACCAAATAATTTCCACAGGTCGATTTTAAATTTCTTGAATACACTTTAAGTTCCTGGTCTGTTAACAGCAGTGCTTCACTTTGGGCTCAGCTGTGTGGTCATGTAAATCCTTACTTTATGTATCTTGCCCAGAATTCGACAGCTCACATAAAGGGCTGACAAATGAAACATCACGTGAGGAGGAGAGAGATGCCTCATAAAAGCCTTCTTTTAGATCAAAGGAATCCATAAAGTCATCTTTCTGCAGATACAGTGGGAACTAATGTTAGTTAATGTTAGGTAGTGCTAAACTCAGTTGTCTTCTCCTTTAATTAAGAATTGTAACTTATAGGCTTCGTCCCTTCCTCTCCTATTTTTCTTCCTATGGAAAGAAGTTGGATGACAACTGAATGTGTTTCATGGAGTCACAGACACAGTACTACAGCAGATTGAATACAGAAGAATGAACAGAGGTGGCTCTGGAACAGGAAAAAATGCCACGACTTAATACCTAGGTTACAAAAGGCTTTAGAATTCATCTTGTGAGTATAATAAATGTACACAATTATATGACAATCCTATGGTTCCATAGCTATATTAAGAGTGTGGCTAATCTCATAAATGCACCATAAACTATGACTACAGATATGGAAGGACTGCCTTTTTTCTTGGGACATCAGAAGTACTACATGAAGTATATGGAACCAATGGCCTTCCAAAACTTAACCAACAACCAGGATATGTTTTGATAATACACTACTTATTCTACATGGTCCTACCACATCACGTTTCAGAGACATCATCAGTGTAAAGTAAAAAAAAAAAAAAAACAAAACAAAACAACAAAACATCCTTGTAATGTTTCAAGTTTGTTTTTCAAAATATTCCAACTCCAATTCCCTTTTTACGAAAAATGACTTCATTGCAATCATTATTATATTATTTTGACTTTATAATAACTATAATATAATAATAATTTTTCATCTTGTAATATTCAATTTCAATATTTTAATTCCAGTTTTTTCCTCACAACTTCTTAGTTTTATTTTTAAGAGATGCTATGACTTTTTCCTGAAAAAAAATTACATTATTCTTAATATCTACTATCTATTATTCTTACGTTTAGAATTTTGTTTGTTAAATATTACAACAGTGAAATATGCTAAAATCAAAATCAACTAAAATCAACTCTAACTCTAGGATTACATTATCCAATGGAGGTACCTTTAGACTAGTCAGTAATATATATATAGATTTATAGACAGGGTTTTTGTTACCTGTAGGAAATTATTAATAATTAAAAATTGTGATTTTTTTTTTTTTTTTTTCAAGAAAGCCCAGATGAGTGCTGATTATGTTGTGGTGTTTTGCAGGAGAGAACCTGGCAGTCAAAGGGAAGGGCTCACAGTCATCACTGTATCCTGGTGGCAGTCCATACAACGCCATCGATGGGAATTGTTTCAGTCGTTGGGATTTAGGCTCCTGCTCTCATACTGTTGGAGAAAATGACCCCTGGTGGCGACTTGACCTTGGCAAGACCCACAAAGTGTTTTCGGTGAAAATAACCAACAGAATCAACTTCCCAGAGCAGCTCAACGGAGCAGAGATCCTCATAGGAAATTCTCTGGAAAATGAAGGCAACAACAACCTTAGGTAACTGTAGAATTAGAATGTTAAAATGTTAAATTCTACTGTACATTAATAGAAACCCTTATTTCAAGAATAAAATCATAATGTTACATGAATAAAGTCGTAATTTAATCTGCATGAAATTGTTAAAACACTAAAATTGTTAAAATACAATTAGAATGAGCAATTTGTACAAGCATGATCAATGATAAGTAAAATAAATATACAGGAATATATCTCAAATTCAGAAATCATGTAATGTCAAATAACAGTAAAAGTGTAATAATAAGCAGTTAAAGTGTATTTATGAAATCCAAACAATAGCTGCTGAATTTGGCTCAGCTGGGAAAATGTATCTTCTGTTTATTCATCAAATATTCTGACTTCATATAATGAAAAATATTTTTTGTTGAGATATTATACCTTCACTGTAATAATATTCTGAAAATGACTTTATATTTTAAAATGCTTTATTTTTTCCCCCACAAAGTTACGACTTCTTTCACAAAATGTTTTAACGTTTTTTCTTCTTGAATTTCTTCTTTTGACATCTTTGCAATTAAAAAAAAAACCAAAACAACTTTTTTCTAGTCATTCCAACTGATGAATATTTAATGTAATTTTTTTCATAAAATATTTTTACATGGTTCTTGTAATGTCTTGATTTTAGTGTATTCTTGCAATATATGAGCTTTTTTTTTGTCAATACTGAAATTTTATTCCTGTAATAATTTGACTTTGCTCTCAAAATAATCCATCATTATACTAAACGTTTCAGTTTTTTTTAAATTAATATTTAAGATTTAATCTGGAAATATTTTGACTCTTCTCAAAATATTTAAACTTTATGCTATTTGTGCTTTGAGTATTCTCTCGAAATTTTACTGCTTCATTGTTGTGACATTTAAGTTTTTTCACTGTCATATTACCAGTCTTTTTGCATCTTCAGTGTTGCTGTAATATATTTCTTACAATGCAGTTGAAACAGGACATGTGCCTTTGAAAAAAAACAAATGTTTTTTCAGCTCTGAAGTCATCTGTGTTCCTGCTTTCAGGTGTGCTGTCTTTACTGCGATCCCAGGAGGTGCTACCGCTGATTTTCAGTGTGACGGGGCACATGGAATGGATGGTTGCTATATAAACATGTCATCATATGTCATCCCAGGAAGAAAAGAGTACCTGACCCTGTGTGAGGTGGAGGTGTATGGCTCTGTCCTTGATTAACTTCAAATCCTGGTTCAGTGGCAAAAGCTACTCTGTTCTGAATATTTTGATTCAAATTTAAATTGCTTTTCCTTATTCAAGCATGCAGTTGTGAAGACCTGCAGAATCACAGAATGGGATTAATGCTTATATCTTTCAATCTGAATGTCTTAAATCTTTTTGCTGGTATCTGTGACTGTATGTACATTTGGACATAAAGAAGGCTCCATCTCCCTCTGGTGGCTGGATGCAGAATAGCTCATGATTGCCGCTTCGTGTTGTTCAGTGGGACTGGGAAAGATTCAAAGTACAATCTATTGAGGTTGTCCTGACGGTAATCTCTCTTTTTTAAGAAACATTCAGATTGTCATCTTTTGACCATAATATTAATAATAGAAAAATGGGTGATCGATGACTGAAAATGACCAAACACTGTCAAGAATCTGTATACTGCCATGCTCTTACAATACGGCTACTCCAGTAACCCCAAGATTTTGGTTTCACATTGTCCGTGTTTATACATAGTCTATGATACAGAGAATTAAGCTTTGCTGTATTAAGATGTAACCACCTGCTTTTGCATATCATGTAATGTAACTGAAATAAAAATGTGATAATATGGTTGGCTTGGCATGTTTTTCACTAAAAATTAAAACATTATGGGATGAGCTTAGTGGATGCTTTATTAATCGCTTCCAAACTGCAATTAATGACTATCTGGGTCCACTTCCATTAACAGACATAGATGTCGCTAATAGTCAGATTTCAAATAGATTTGAAAGTGTATGTTGTACAAAGCCATTTCAGGCTTTTGAAGACTTTATAACTACAAGCATTTTTCTGTCTTTAGATCACTGGCTAAAGTAACTTTGTACAACCTCTTATAATTAGTCCCAGAACATTTATTGACAAATGTTTTTTTTTTTTTTTTAATCCTCTAACCTTTGTTCTACAGAGTTTAAGTCCTGCTTCAATTTGTGCTTCCTGAGGCCTTTTTCTTACCCTGTTGTTTACCAGTTGATGTAGTGGTCCTTGGAGAGAATGTATATACAGTATAAGACACAGACCCTGAAGTTGCAGAAGTAAGGTCTGTTCAGAACATGAACTGTATGTAAAACACAGATGAAGCATCCAGGACTACAATTTTCAAGTCTGAAGATGTGCGACATGGCTGCTGCCATGTTTTTTGGGTTTTTTTTTGGAAACAAATAGATGGAGTTGAAGATCTAGAGATGAAAGTGGAACTTACTGAAAACACTGACCACATCCAATAAAACTGTAATAAGTGAAAAAGTAAGCAGAGCTCACTGACACCCCTAGCCAGTTGCCCAACCCTTTGCCCCTCCTGCTCACTGATATCCTGCCTACCCAGGGATTAATTTTGAGTCTTGACTTTCAATCTTTTTAAAAACTTTGTAAAAAAAAAAAAAAAAAAAAAAAAAAAAAAAAAAACAAAAAACCCAAAAGTTGAAATTTAGCCATCAAGCTACATTGCATTTGTCCTCGTGGTAAAGAACATGTCAAATTTGAAAAAAAAAAATCAGGTGAATGGTGTCTGAGAAATTGGACAAAAATCTTGGACGGATGGACAGAGTTCCTGGTATATCTATATACTCTGCCCCACAGTGGGGGTGTAATAATAGCAGTCATGAAGTCATTTCAGATTCTATATTCTATATGTCAACACATACAGTTGTGTTAATGCCAACGTCAGTTAATGCAGGTAAATTGCACAGGTTAGTGTAAATTAAGCATCAGTAAACTTCATGACAGAATCCTAGGACCTATATGAATAAACCTGAACTGAACTGAATATCAGTGTGTATCAGCAGAGCTGCATCTGCCAGGCTGGACTGAAAGCTGTTACAAAAACTTTTCAACCTTTATCATCAAAAGATTTCAAAATTTAATAAGCAATTTTTCATAAAATTTGTAATTTTTCTCCTTGAAATTCATACATAGTTGAATAATCCAACTTTATTTTTCTTTATTCTGTATTTTCTCCATTTTTTTTAATCCTCAGCGTGAGCCACTGAAGTGGTATTAGTTTCTATATTGTACCAAATACGACATGTTCCATTTTGGTCAAAATATAAAGGTTCATTGCAACTTTTTAGTCTGAGTGGTTTGCAAAATGTACCAGATTTTCATCTTTCTCTCCTAATCTCTCTGTCATTGTCTGCTACTTCCAAAACAATCTGGGGCAGCTCAGTGGCGTAGTGGGTAGCATCTTGACGTCACTGGTAGAAGGCTTTGTGTTCATGACATTCCCAGTTTCTGTGTTGAGTTTGCCTTTTCTCTGCCCCGTGCAGGTATCCTCCAGTTCCTCTGGTTGTCCCCAACATCAGACACAGATATAGAGTATGGTGGTTAATTTTCCTGGACTTGGTCCCAGAGCGCTTCCAATAGCAGCTCACTGCTCCTAATTTGTGCTAATACTAATAATTACTGCTGCTGTTAGGTACTATGTGGATAAAGATAATGAGTAAAATACAGAGAGGGAATTTCCTTTCAATGATAATTAAGCAAATTACAAGCGAGAACAACTTACATTGACAAGTTTTCAAAATGTGTTTATTTCACTATAACATCGGTGATATTCCATCATGTTGGACTGAAGCTGTTGTGCTCTTTGGTCTGTAGGAGGTCACACATCTGTAATCAGCCTGGAAAACCAAAAGTGGCGATCATGCCTCCACTTGACACCTCTTACCGCAGGTCACTCCAGCAGAAAGGCAGAACGAAGAATTTTAACTGCATTTTTTTGGGAAACTTTACTGGCAAAATAAAACGTAATTAGTGATGAAGTAAGCAGAGCTTACAAATACCTCCACCCGCACTGAGCTCTTCTCTGCTCCTCCTCCTGTCTGACCTCCTTTCTGCTCCTCCTCTATTCACACCCCAGCATGTCACTGACTTGGCTTCTTCCCCAGAGTCTCTGTGCTTTATTGTCTTACAGCTTTTCCCTGGTTCATCTCTGGACCTGTTGCTGTGGTCCTGCTTCTCTCCTGCCTGCATTGCCATTACTTTTTTATCCATATAGTTGTGATGGTGTTTATTATACAGGGTGTCCCAAAAAATGTACATAATTTGAGATGTCCACATTGGAGTGACTACATGGTCAGGAGAAATTATATTTAATATAATTTATTTTGGACATAAAATGTTTTATTCTACAAATTTGAAATGAAAAATTCTAGGGGATGGTCATTTTATAATGTTCCAAAGTTATTACAAATGTTCAATGTGGACTCTGACTAAACGTTTCTGGAACTTGGTTTGCCGCCTCTTGTGAAACTGCTGGCTGTCAAGATCCTTTTTTCTGACAAACAACCTTCCTCTGGAAACTTCTTATGCCACGTCAAAATCTGCTTTCCTGTTAGTGCTTGTTTATTAAATTTTCTAACAAATTCACGTTGCACATTCACATTTGACTGAGTTTGGGTGTACTTCAATACACAGAACGCCTTTTCTGTTGCAGTAAACGGCATGTCTACTCCTGAAAGCGGAACAATAAAAATTAAAACCGCAAGCAGTGTTAAGGCCCTCGCCGTCCCTTGCTACTGCCTCCCCACCTGGCAGCAAGAGGACACCATTTTGTGAGCTGGATCCAACATTCTGCCAGATACACACACTTTTACATAAACATGTAGGGGGCACTATTGTGTGAATTTTTTTCAGTTTCATCCAGATGAATGAGTGTAGGCCTGTGAGTTTGACAACTAATTGAAATTTGAGCCAAATTGGTGTTTGTATGTCCAAACTGAACCAATTTTTGTAAAGGTTAATTTGTAGAGGGTGCTATAGTGCGAAATTGCATTTTCTTTCGATAAATGGGTGTAGGTCTGGGAGATTGAAAACGGAGTCAAATTTGAGCCAAATTGGTGTTTGTAAGTCCGAAGTGGCACAATGTTTGTAAAGGTAAATTTGTAGGGGGCGCTATATTCCAAAATGTCTATGTCTTCTAATGAATTGGTGTAGGCCTGGGAGATGGACAAGTGATTCAAATTTGAGCCAAATCGGTGTTCATATGTCCAAACTGAAGCAATTTTTGTACCAGTAAATTTGTAGGGGGCGCTATAGTGCAAATTTTTTTTTTTTTGTCTAATGAATGGGTGTAGATCTGTGAGACTGACAAGTGATTCAAATTTAAACCAAATTGGTGTTGGTATGTTGGAACTGATGTCATTTTGGTATAGGTAAATTTGCAGGGGGCACTATAGTGCGAAATCTAAATTTCTTTCGATAAATAGGTGTAGGTCTGGGAGATGGAACACATATTCAAATTTGAGCAAAATCGGTGTTTGTATATCCGAACTGATGCAATGTTTATAAAGGTAAATTTGTAGGGGGCGCTATAGTCCGAAATCTAAATTTCTTTTGATGAATAGGTGTAGGCCCAGGAGACTGAAAACATTCAAATTTGAGCCAAATCAGTGTTCACATGTTCAAACTGAAGCAATTCTAGTAAATTTGTATTTTTAGGGGGCGCTATATTGTGAAATTGAAATTTCTTCTGATAAATCGGTCTAGACCTGGGAGGTAGACATCTGAGTCAAATTTGAGCCAAATCGGTGATCGTATGTCTGAACTGAAGCAATTTTTGC
>JAPQRP010000005.1:56899872-56913451 GCA_037367295.1 Apogon hyalosoma
CTCTGACAGAAAATAAATCATATTTAAATCTAAAATAACCTTCTGATGTCTTCACAACTAACTTATGAGTAACAGAAGATTTAAGCCTGACAAAAAATTGTGGTTTGATTTAAATTGTGATACATATATATATATATATATATATATATATATATATCAGTATCGGCTGATACGAAAAAAATTATCGTGATATGATTTTTTTCCATATCGCTCAGCCCTACGATCTAGTAAACGAAACAAACATACACCTACATACAAACAACTGTGATTACTTGTGAGTATGCTAACATCTCTGCAAGCCCACAAGTGTCCGGGCATCATTCATAAAATGAGTTCACAAGTGAGTCAACGCCGTTAAAACGAGTAGCATCATCAGGAGCACAAATCCACTCAGATACATCGAGTATGGAGAATTTGTCTCAGCAATACTTGCACGCTGGGGCGCCGCTACCAACTGTGGGCCCCATGAAGTGGACCCTTTATAAAATTCAATATCTTATCAATTTGTCGTGGGGGGCAGCAGTTGTATACATGGTGGTGCAGTCCATAACTAATGTAACTAACGCTGGCATGAAGTGAAAGTGAAACTTAACATGCTTTAAACGTCCGACTCCCGGCTTCTATGCCTCTTTTATACAGCAGACCTCACACGAAATTTTCACAACTTCTAACCTGTATGCACTGGACCCCCTCCACTGCTCTATGGGCCCCCCAGACATGCTGGGCCCCATGAATTTGTCACCCCCCCCCAAGGTGCCCCAGCTTATAAGCAACAGCAATGACGGCAAGTCTGCATCCATTTTGATGCTTCTTTGTCTGTCATCTCGCTCCATTCTACTAAAGCTGGACTAAGGCAGACTCCTTTCATATTCCTGGTTTGGTCACTCACTCTTTTCTTCGTCCTCCATCCTCTGACCATGCCCACCTCTTCCTTTTCTCTGCTGGTTCTGCCATTGTGAAATGAAGGTGTGGCTTGTGTTTATGTCAACCCGATGATACCTGGGTGGGGGTGTGTTTGTGTTGTAGTGCCCTAAATCATGACGTTTCTTGGGAGAGACCAGATCTAGGACCACCAGGACAGTAGCAGAGAACTGGCAAGTGTCGTATTTGGCCCTAGAGACCCTAGTGGGAAGGAGGAGTGCTTCCATTCTACCCCTAACAAGATATTTAACCATCACTTTTACTTTGAAACTGTTTAAGGTAAAAATCTTGCATAGTCCCCCTTTCCCATTCACGTTATGTTCGGAAATAGTTACGTCCATTTCAACCGGTGTTAAGCTTCATTACCTTCATACTTCCATGTGTCCAATGCGTTGTAATAAGCATTTTTCAATAAACTCATTAGAAGGCACTGCTCTAAATGAACATACTGGCCTAATATCACAAAGACAAGTAAAGTTTTTTAAGAAGATGAAGAAGAAGAAGAAGAAAGTCAATAATAAAAAACATGGCAAGGACAGAGGAGGTTTTATTAATGTGGATACTAATGTTGATATTGAGAAGGGTAGTTGTCAAGGCCATTGTATTCCAACATTAATATCTCCCAAAATATTGGTACAATCAACTTAATGTTTTTACTAGTCTCTTCTTTGACCAAAAATACATAATTATGGCAAACTGCAGCAGTCCACTTCCCTTTCAGAATATAGGGTAGGGAGAGATTTGGTGAATAAATGCTGACAAAATATAATTGAATGTATGTGTGCACGTGTGGACTGATGAAGGAAATGGAAACATGAAAAAAGCAAACAAAAAAACAAAACAAAACTGAAGTGCCATTTCAGGCTAATTCTTCCCATCAGTCACTTGTAGTTATTGCTTAATAGTAGTGGATGTAAATTTGTATTTGTCCATTTTGTGAAACTCTGGGATATGTATGTGTGTATGTATATATGTATATATATATATATATATTATATATATATGTATATACACACACAGAAATACCTTAACTCCCACAGGAACAACAAAGCCAGTTATAGAAACACATCAGCTGCTGAGCACCATCCCCTACAGTTAAATCAGTGGTTTTTAACATTTGAATTATGAAGCTCACTTCTTAACCCTTTTCTACATAGTTTGTTGATCATGTTTTGTATTTACAAAGAAGACTGCAGTAAGGAATCATGTTTCTTGTGTGTTGGTTTTGGCATGAAATAAGCTTTGGTCATGATGTGACCCCATCTACCCTGTATAGATATTGTATTTTCTGAACTGAACACTGTGATTACATTGCCTTACATTTTTACAGCCCTCATATGTATGTGGGAGGACATGCATACAAATCTGAAAACAACAGGAAGCCCATTATATCTTAAGCACAGAATTAATAAAGTTTCCCAAGAGGAAAACTGGATTTTTAAGGCCACTGCGTGAAGCTGGAAAATAAGCGGTGTTACTTGCTGATGCTCGTGGCTCAGATTCACAATAGATGGATGTTTTCTCTTGGCTTTGTGTTGGCTTGCTTTGCCCCAAATATATTTTTGAAAAGATGTAACAGAGACATCCAGCTCACAGAAACAAACTATGGGCTTTTAATCCAAACTACACACACTGCAGCTTGAAATGATAAACAGTTAAAGAGGTGCAGTGTTTGCTTTGTGATTGTGTTCCCCTGGAGAGGTGGACTTATCCGATTACAGGAGCATGATTAACTCAGCAATAGGGGGTTTCACTAAGCAGATGCAGGTTTCAAGCTTGGACAAGTGTACATTTAGTATGTGTGCGTCTGTTCTGAAAAGGGATTTACCACTGACGATAAGTCAAACGAGCTGCGGTTGTTTCCCCCGATGAGTCAGAGGTAACTTACTCCACCGGCCTCATTGGCGGCTAACCAAACATTTTGTCGGATAAGCATCAGAAAAGCTGCCTGCTAAAAGCACTTTTTAAATTTATTTACTTCACACTTGAATGAAAAAAGTGTTTTTCTCTACCTGACTCATACTTTTTACATATGTGCATAGCACTGGAGGAAAAAATATTTACAAGCATTTAACTTTAAGCTGCTTTAACCCTTAAAGACCCAAACATCTACCATCGACCAAAAGCATCTGCTAATTTAAAATATTTAGTAACTATTGATTCACAAATCCTATCAATACATGTAAGTAATTGGTGTAAAATGCAACTTGTCATCTTTTCATGGTCACCATTTAGATGTTCAGAAGCTCCGTAGTTACCGTGGAAACACCGTCATCTTCTACAACATTGATTCCCCAGTAAAACCCATGGAGTTGGATCAATGACAGTGGATGGACACACTGGGTTTATGTTCATTTAATGACATATTTATTGTAAAAGTGTCTTTTTCCTTTTTTTTTTTTCTAATTTGATCTCATAACCCTTGAATTTGCTCTGAGCTTTTATGAAAATCTACATGATTAGTGAATTAAATATAGATAATTAGGGTGGATTGCCCTAATGTGTGACATTTTTTGTATTTCAGACTTCTGTAGTATATTACAATGTTGAGCCAACATGGTCATGTAGTAATAATAATAATCTAGATCATAATACTGGAAGGTCTCAGAGCGTCTGTGTGTGTATCAGCACAATTCTAACAAATTGAGACGTTTTTAGCCAGAGGAGTAGTCCCATCCCCACATTAAATGTCTCGGCAAGTTGATAGGACCAATATTTTCTGAGATATTACTCATTTTGGAATTCAATTGCCTAACAATCATGGGAGCGCACGTACCATGCTGCATGATGGGAAATTAAGTTAAAAACAGGAACGCAGCATTTACTCCTGTAGTCCTGACACATCAGTATTAACATTGGCGCCTGCAGCCTGTGTGCACTGAGTGGCATTTGACAGAGAGAGAGACAGACACATGCTGATTTATGTAGAGACAGATAGGTGAGGTACGTCCGGATACTTACGGAGAACTTTTACCAAACCCCCCACCCCACCACCACCACCCTGGTGTGGGTCTGTAAGGTCCACCTCCTGAGGTCCAATGTGGTCTCCAGGGTCTATAAGGACCACCTCTGCATGAACAGTGAGTGGACCTGCTTTATTCAGTACCATGAAGTTATGGTACTAATGTAAGGAATGATGTTCAAAGGGGTCATGTGGATGTGGACAGGGGTCTGGATCAGCCCTTATGTTGGTCTAATGTTCTAAAAGTGATGTTTTAATGTTCTAAAATACATGTTCCTTTTACCTTACATGTGTTTTTCTTGTATTTTTTATGTATACTTTTTGGATTTTTTTTAAATTTTTTTTTTAACTTTTTTATGGGTAAGGAACCAAAAAATGGGAAGTTCATTAACCTTAATATTCTACAAAACACAAAAAAATTTGAATAGTCTTGTTATGTCCTCCGATAATAGAAATTTAGAATTTCAGAGAGTTTCTATGAGTGCCCTATAAAGGGTTTAGTTGACTGATTTTTAAAGATGAATCTAGTATTGATAGTTTTGAGCAGGAAAAACATAATCAATCAATCATTGAATATCATCCACATCCTCCCCTAAATATTTTGTTTATGAAAATCCAATATTCATATGAAATGAACTGTGATCACTTTATTACAAAATGATGAGTTTAACAAGTCAACGTAGTAACAATCTAAATAAATGTAATGAATGTGGGATTGAACATAAAAGTAAAAAAATAAATCATAAAAGTAAAAAAATCACAGAAGGGAGTCGGTATTTCCACATTAGAATCCTAACAGTTATAAACTGCTGGTTAATTTATCTAGGACACTCTTGCAAAAGAGATTTTTAATCTCAACAAGTCTTTTTTTCCAGGTTAAATAAAGGTTAATAAATAATCTATCTCTAGTATGTTTTGTGTTTTTCATACAACATATAGGTTAAATAAATATTTCTATTCCTATATGTAAGAGTATGGGAGGTCATTAATATGTCAATATTAAAGGTGTAAGAAAGGTTTTCTGTAAAGCTCAAGCTGTGTTAGTTATTAATCTTTTTCTGACTTTTTTATATCAGGTGACATGATATCAGTGTTTGTAGTGCTACTTCAGATTGAACCAGTGACAAATGAAAGTGACTGTGGCTTGTCCTGTCACATTTATTACGTAATCAGTTTTATCGCAGTTATTTTACATAATTGTCTCCATTCACCTTATAGACAGAATTGTCCTTTTTCACCACTGTTCCCATGCCATTTTCCACAGTTTGAGATTAAGCTCTTATCAGAAATATAACTTTGATGCTCTTCTTGTTCATTAAATGTACTATATGTTTATAAATTGTGGCATTAATAAATGTTAATTACAATTAGGTTTGGACAATTTCACATCAACTATAATTTCATTATTGTGACTGCTGTAAATATGATATCAGAGTAAACTGTAGCTCATAATGATGTCACGAAAGAAACTGTGTGAAGTACTTGTGGTCACATCTGGTACCTAAACACTGAAAAAGTTCAGTAATGCTACCATTTCAGCAGTTCATTCCTCCAAACTGCATGCTAAGTTCCTAGTTTTGTCTGTTTATATGTTATTCTGAGTCACAGCACTGATCTGAAAGAAATGACCTTGACCACAGGTTTGCAGGATCATCAAAATCATTTCTGTGCTTTCTCTCTTAAGATTCCTACTGCCACCCCTGTTGAGACTGGTTGATATTTTGCACAGAATTCATAACTGTATTAGCTAGTGCACATGGGGAAAAAGTTGACTATTTGTGATTGGAAAGGGTGATTATTTGTGAACATCTGTGACAAGCTGGAATTAGAATTATCTGACTACAGCTGGAGATTTTTATTTAACAATATGAAACTTTGAACATGTTTAAGTAGGGGTGTAATGGTGTAGAAAAATTTCAGTTTGGTATGTTTTCAGTACAGGGGTCTTCAGTTCAATACATTTTTGATATGTTTTCAGAACAGTGAAGGAGACCAATGAAGGGCGGAAGGGTGCACTCTGTAACTACCTGTGGGACACAGAACATTTCTGCAAAATATTATTCAGTCATTAGTGCATTAAAAGGCACCCGACATGTTAAGTACTTTTGTATTTTTGAATGTTCAGTGTTCATTTATAGCAAAAACTGTAATTTACTGGGTGTTTTTGAAAGCCTCACAGTATTCTCTGAAGTGCTGTGAACGTGACCTCACAGTAACACCGCAGCAGAGCCATGGTGAAGGAAAAGGGGAGCAGGTTCACTTGACTTTGCCAACTTGAGTTAAAAAATAAAACCCTTCTTGCTATAAAGGAACCAGTGGACTCTTGTGCCACAAAGCTGCAACAAACCAAAAGTGAAACTTAACATGCTTCAAAAATCTGACCCAGCTTCTGTTCCTCGGTTATACTCTCTGTTGCCATGTTGTGGTTTGTTTTGTGGTGGCGCTGAGAATTCACCACTGTTGAATGTATATAGAGGAAGCTCTGCACATGGGTTCTCCTTGTGGTCATGCTGCTTCCTGAGTGTTCGCGTTCTTCACATAAGTTACATGTATTCCTTTGGTACATCTCTGTATTGTATCAAAGGCCCTGAACTGAAATGGTTCAGTACAATCATGCACTGTTAACACCCCTACATTTAAGACATGTAGCATCACATTATACTGCATATAAATACGATAAAACGCATAAGAAGTCACTTTTAAGTTTTCTAAAGTTGCAGGTGTCACTGAACATCCATCAGTATTTGGGTGGCTGTAAAATCTACAAAAGTTCCTCATTAGAGCCAATGTTTGTTTTGATGCTGACTATAATTATCATACTATATGCCTTTAAAATTCCACTATTGACCTCTTCTATGTGATTCCAAAATACACTCTGATAAGATGAGTCCTCTATTCTGATGGACACCTTTCCATTCTTAGTGTCACATTAGATTTTCTTTTGCCATCCTTTAAATGTTTTGTTTAAACTGCTACTAATGGATAATCACTGTGTTTTATGGACCTCAACATTACTTTGATAAGTTTAATAGCAGCGGGGTTGGGCTCTGGTTCAGCTGTTAGGTCTTTGTTGAATGTTTGGCTTCTGCTGAGGCAAACCCATTTACAGCATGCAAAACTTACCCACCACATGGCCTCATGCTGTCTCCAGTGTTATTCATGTCTATGCGTTTGCCTCACTCAACATCAAAGCACTAGCAGTATGTGTACTTGTGTATTCACCTGCTACATGTTTTCATATAGGGAGTGGTGTTCGAGTTGCTGTGGTTAGCGCTGAGATAAGAAGGTTTCTGTGTTCCTGTTTTCTCTTCAGTGTGACGTGTAGCTGCGAGAATCACCATATTGACTGTTTGAAGCATGAAAGGATGACATAGAAAAACCATGCGTTCCCTTCACCAATCTAAGGTGACAGCGTTATTGTCCTTGGCTGCTCAGCGAAACACTTGTCTCTGACCAAGCAGAGGGGACCCCAAAGTAGGAGGGGGGCCTAGCCTCCCCTAAAATAATAGGACATGTTGATGTTTTCAGCTTGTTTGGACTTATTTTATGATGAAGTAAAGCTTTTATTTGCAACACAGATCTGACATAATTAGCCCAAAGTAAGTTTTCTCTGATGTGTTCTTCAGAGAGATACTAATCCTGTTTCCCCTTTTTTTTCTTCCCTCTGTCCTTATGTTTTCCAATTCCTCAAAGGATCCCTACAGTGAATCAGGCTATCCTTATCCAGAGGCAATGGCATCTGCAGTGAAACTTTGTATCTCACTATGTAATGAAGCCGGACCATGGTCTATGTTTGTGCCTGCACTGCATTGCCTGGGCCTCCTAAGGCTCAGTCCTGAGGAATGTGGCTCAGGATCATTAAGGTCGCAGTCCTGCACTACCATCGAGCATCCAGCTCTCCTCATCACATGATCCAACAGAGACTCTCCCCGAGTGCCCGTTGTCATTGGCAACCACTGACAATGGGACTGTGGAAGGGTCTCCCCTAATACTATTCATGTGCGTAGCCAGTGCTTCAGTCTGACGCCCAGACAGCAGCTCCCCTCCCCGACCCCCCAGGGTTGTTTTTGTTCTCTGGGTTGTTTTTATCAAGAACAGATTGGGAAGCTACAAGTTCAAAACGTGGGCTTGGTAGTGCAAAACATTTGCGAAGTCATCAGAACCTGCTTGAAAAGTAAGGCTGCCAAGATCATTTTCTCTTATGCACAAATCCAAATAAAACTCCAAAGCCAACAATCATTTTATTCTAATTAGAATTATTACCATGTATCCAGAGCCAGATGAGGCTTATTTCCTTGTGCCATAGTCCACCATTGACTAAAATAGTCCAGTTTGTGCCTTTTATTCCTGAAAAAGACAAAATTCCACAGGGAGATAAAGTCCAGTTGGTTCCAATGAACTCTATGGGACAAAGTTTTGACCTTGTTTGAATTACACTGGCAACTACAAATGATGATTATCTATTTAAGATAGAATTTTACAAGTTAGAAAAGACAGTAAGCTATTGTGAAGATAGTAACACAACATTCAATTTTGTGTGAAAGTGCACAGTGGACTGCAGCTTTTGACTTGCACAATAACACTAAATCAGTTAGTACGTCAGCATATTTGACCTTGTTCTTGAAGGTGCCCTTTTCCAGGCTGCGTTTCCTTTAAGCTGCATTGATTAACTTCTGGCAACAGATGCCCCACTGTGTGAACACATCCTCTGTATTCTGGTATTTGCGCATATTCAAAAACCTGTTGATATTGGCTTTTGCAGTGTTTATATGTGTTATGTAGTGTATTTTCTCCTGTATTCCAAATTTGCTCTATACATGTACATGAATCCTCCTGAAGCCACTATAGTATCAGTTTATCCTGCTCATTTTAGTCAGAAAAGGTTCCATCCAGAGACAGTGGATAACACCTGTCACATTCAGTATATTATCAACATATTTGCTGAAATCAAGACATTATTTAAAGTGTGTGCTACAGTATTGCACTAGGTGACAGATTCCTATATTTCCATTAATATCTATACATCCATGTTATACAGTGGTCTCACATAAATACTTCATTTAGGTTGTTGAGGTTGAGTGGCAGTTCTGAAAAATAATTTAACATATTACTTATTTTATCTTTGTCATATAAGAAAAAAAAGAATATCTCCAGCCTTAACCTGTTTTCCATCAGTACTGTGCCACATAAAGATCCAGTGTGTAAGATTTAATGGGATTTAGAAGGACCTGATTACATAAATGGAATATAAAATTTGATCGCTAGTTTATAAGCACATACCAATGGCTGTTGTGGTTTTCTTACTTCAGAATGAGGTGTTTACATCTACAGGAGTGGGTTCTATTCTCAGAGACCACCATGTTGCATTACCTCTGCTTTTTTGTTTTTTATTTTGGGTGTCATCCAGTCTACATGTATTAATTAATGTCCTCTTAACAGAAAAGCCCAGACCAGATAAAATAAACACTGGCTGGTGTTGTAATTAGGGATGCCTAAATGAGGTCAAAGTGTGCAGGAATGGGATGGGGGTTTTCAGTTGGTTGGAATGTGTGACCTCACCACTAGTTATCTTGTGAACCGCTTTATCCTGGATAGGATTGTGGGGGTGCTGGAGCGTATCCCAGCTACATAAGGGTGAAGGCGCAGTACACGGTGGACATGTCAGCAGTTCATTGCAAGACTGATGCATAGCGATGAACAACCAATCACTCTCACAGCTATGGGCAATTTTAGCCTGGACAATTAACCTATTAGTGCATGTTTTTGGATGGTGGGAAGAAGTTGGAGTAGTCCACACAAACACGGGGAGAACATGCAAACGCCACACAGAAAGGTCTTGGTGCTGGAATCAAACCCAGGACCTTGTTGTGAGGCAACAGTGCTGACCACTACACCACAACCACATGTATTTCTTTATTTATTTATTGAGGAGTACATAACAAAACATGTGAAAGTCATGACAACAAATAAGATAAGACAAAAACAGATACTAATTACATATTCATCATTATACATTGGCGTGTGTATGTGAGAGAGAGAAAGGAAAAGAAGTGAAAGAAAAGATAGGAGTTGATAACAACAATAAATGCTAATAAAAAAGAAGGAAAAAAGAAAAATCATCATTAACAACAGTGGTAATAATAGTGATGAAATCAGCACAATAAATCAGAACAAAAATACATAACTAAATGACCAATAATACTAATAATAACAGCCGGATAAAGGGTATTGATAGAAATTGATAATAATATGATTGTACAGAGGGTGCCTCTTACAGAAACCACCTTTGTCTTTGACTAAGTGGTGGAATTTGCCACTCTATGTGACTGAATATCACACAGTGAACCTTTAATGTCTCCACAGGAGATTGTTTTGGTGGAGGGCAGCCGTGTGTTTGAGTCATGGAAGAAACCCCCTCCTCCTGTCTACATGGAGTTTTTCTTCTTCAATGTGACCAACGCAAAAGAATTTGAGAATGGAGCCAAGCCACAGGTCACCCAGGTCGGACCCTACACTTACAGGTAGGATTCAACGGTTTAAGAAAGAAAAGAAAGCTACACCTGTGTCAGACAAGGCTAGTCAAATTTACAATCTGTCACTTCAGCAAATATATGGGCTCTTTCTGTTGATGGAGGTAAGTGGTGATCCTGTAAGCACACAGACTTTCAAGTGTCACACAGACACCTACGGAATATAAAAAAGCTGTTATTATCCTCTTTAGTTATATATCCTCTTTCATTTTTAGTAAGAAGGTCTAAAAGAAACTGCTGAAATATACACGTTTGTGTCATTTATACTCAGAAAATTATACTTCAGTTTCTTACACTCTCCATTTCCTGTTTTGTTCCATCAAGATCATTGTTTGCACTCCATTAGCTACGATTAATCACTCTGGAAGCACAAATGGAAACTTTCAAAAAATAACTAAGGTAACTGTTAAACTATCAAAAATGTCCTTCAGCTGAGCTTATGTTTAACTGGTTGCTCAACCCAAGATGGCAGTTGTGTTGAAACAGAAGAGCAGTGTGACTAAACCTGAGTTTACAGATGTGTTATGGGGTGACACTTTGTGACTTTAGGTGCCACTGTGTTTGTGCAGGGAGTACAGATATAAGGACAATGTCAGCATGGTGGAAAATGGCACGAAGGTGTCTGCGTACAACACAAAAAGCTTTGTGTTTCTGAGAGAAAAGTCTGTAGGCGACCCGGCTGAAGACAGCATCACCACAGTCAACATCCCTGCTTGGGTGAGTCTTAATACATGAGGGGAGGGTGAGGGAGCATTGAAGCAAGGGAAGGTGGGTTGTATTTTTTAGACTTTGTTTATTGTTTCTTCAATCCTTTTTTTTTTTTTTTGCTGAGCACCTTCTACCTCCTTTTGTATTTGTTCCCATCACCTCTACTCACACTCTGCTTCCTGTTTGTTAGGCTGTAATGAACAAGTTAAAAGGGAATTTCTGGAAGACCCCTGTGATAGCTGTAATGATGAGCTCTTTAGGGAGTGGTCTCTTCACTACCCGCACTGTGGATGAACTTCTGTGGGGCTACGAAGACCCATTGCTGGCCCGCATTTCTGTCACCAACCCTGATGTGGAGAAGGTCTTTGGCCTCATGTACAAGGCATGTATATCCGTACAGAAAGAGGGGTAGCTCTATATATCATTTCAGCATTGTTTAAATGGCAGAATGAATGTGCTGTACAACAACCTAGAAATGATCAGGGAACAGAAGAAGAAACCAAAAGGAAGATTTAGTTTCAAACAAAAAACATATTTTGTATAAAGATCGAGTGCTACTTTTGTGGCCATTTCCAAATTAATTTTTCTCTGTATTGAACCTTTCTTAAGTGATTTATCACCATTTATTGTAAAATTATCCTCTGTCATTTTTTTTTTCAATAAAAATAAGTTTTTTTTCCCTATATTTAATTCACTGATCACGTAAATGTTCATTAAATCTGAGACTAAAGTTGAGGGTTATTAGATCAGAAACACAAAACTGAATAAAAAGTGACTTTTTCAGTAAAATCTATCATTAACTGAACATAAACCAGGTGTCTCCATCCAGTCATTTGTCAAACTCCATGGGTTTTACTGGTGAATCAGTGTTTTAGAAGATGACGGTGTTTCCACATTCACTACGGAGCCTCTGAAGGTCCAAATGGGTCATATCTGATGACCATGAAAAGATGACAAACTGCATTTTACACCAGTTATTTCCATGTATTGATAGGATTAGTGGATCAACAGGTATTAAACATTTTACATGACAAGATAGTTTTGGTCGCCAGTGGATGTTTGGGTCTTTATGGCTTAATTGACTCAGATTTCCAGAATCACTTCAGAAGAATTATCCCAGTCATTTTACAAATATTATTTATTTTTAAATAAAAAGAAATTCAAGCATCTAGCGAAACATCTTGTTTTTTCCAGTTTACTTTTTGGAACAAATAGACATACAGCTTTTCAGCTATTTACACCTAGGTATGTATATAAAATGATATTTACTGTCATATTTTAGGTGTCTACAAGTTCATTTGGACTATGAGTAAATGGATCTGTACCGGGATTTTTATGCAGGAAACAATATTTTGCATTTCTGCAAGAATAAGAGTTCTCTTTTTTTCTCTCCAGTTTTCAGTCACAGTTTTGTTTCCTGTTTGTGGTCCATATTGTAGGATAAAATAGATCTTTTTACGGTATTACCATGATTTAGCACACATCATCTGACAGTAGGTTCAGTTGTAAATAACACGATTCATTCTGGACACCCAGGGGCTAATGGGCTCTTTCTGTTAATATTGCAATAGTTATCGCAAGAAACAGTATTGCAATGTCAGTGTTCATGTCTAATATACATGTTTGTGCCACTTTAACAACCTTCTACAGGTCAATTATGACAACATTTTGTAATTTGTTTGCTGTTTAGAAAAATGGAAGTAACAACGGGGAATTTATCTATCATACTGGAGAGCAGAACTACATGGATTATGGCCGGGTCGAAACATGGAAAGGCCAAAGGTACTACTAGTGCACCACACACACACACACACGCACGCACGCACACACACACACACACACACACACACACACACACACAACTGCTTTCATCACACAAGGTTTCACTATTGTGAAATTCACAGATTATAAAATCTGCTGTTGGTACATTCAGTCTGGCTGTATGCAGATTCTGATCTGTTTGCTTGTCGGTCTGGGCAGTTGTCCTCGGCTCAGGGCACGGAGCAGGACATCCTGATACTCTGAAAGCCTTAATAATGGCTTTTAGTGACCTGGGTTTACCTCCTTTTAATTGTTTTAGTTTCCCTGAAGATTCTAATTACACTTGTAACCCATGGGAGCCTTATTTTCAACTCGGATTTCCTGATAAAATGCATTTGATCATCAAAGTTTTGGGTTTTTTTTGTTAATCTACCACTATTTAGATAGAGATGATAAAACAGTTCTTAGTACAAGAAAGAGTTCAGATAACAAGAAAAAACAAACAACAGCAACAGAACATCTTTACGTCATTATGTATAAAATCAAGGAAAGTACTTTAGCTTTTTATCAGGCAAGTGACTGTTTTTGGTCGTTTCCACACACATCACAAAACAGTGACAACAACAGTTCCAGTGAGGACAGTGAGTCAACAGTCTCAGGTCCAATGTGGTCTCCAGGGTCTGTAAGGTCCACCTCT
>JAPQRP010000005.1:56959739-56971560 GCA_037367295.1 Apogon hyalosoma
AAGAAAACATGGAAAATGGATAGATATCAGCTCTGAAATTAAACTACTATGAGCTATTTTTGTTATCATTATACTTGTCCAAACATATGCACCTTTAGTTGGATCAGGCATTAAAATGAACAAGAAACTGAAGAAAATACGGGGTGGTCTAATAATTTTTTCCGCGACTGTACATGCGCTCATAGTGACTGCACTAATTGTGCTTCAACTTTCACAACTGCAGAGGGCGACAACAACCAAGAAGATTCACATTTTCATTTTTAACATCACTAATAAGGCTGAAACACTTCTAGGAAGTTAATTGCTGGAAAGGTTACAGATAGTCCACATACCTTTGTATAGTGTAGCTTCAGGTTATTTAGTCAATTAGTTTTAGTCCTGAAACACTGTATGATCTGTCACTTAACTTGACTGTCTCACGTTTCAGGAGGTTTGTTTGGCCAGCAGGCGCAGCAGCCGGGTCAGACTCAGCCCACCCAGCTTTACCAGCAGGTCACTGCTCTGTCAGCCCCCACCCTGTTAGGAGATGAGCGTGACTCCATTTTAGCCAAGTGGAATCAGCTGCAGGCTTACTGGGGCACAGGGAAGGGCTACTATGGTAACAACAACCCTCCTGTCGACTTCACACAGGAGAACCCCTTCTGCAGGTTCAAGGTAAAGTCTGACATAAGGTCATTTAAAGTGTTTTTTTTTTTTTTCCCCCAATAGATCTTCAAATGTCAGCCCTCTGTGTTTTGTGTTTTTTAGGCTGTTGGCTATAGCTGCATCCCAGTAAGTAAGGATGAGGATGGATTAGTAGCGTTAGTTCTCAATAAAAAGGAAGCCGACGTGCGAACCCAGCAGCAGCATCTTGTGGAGTCCATCCATAAGGTCCTGGGAAGCAACCAGACGCTCACTGTCAATGTGGAGGGTGTGAAAGCCCTGCCTAATGATCAGTAAGTTTTAATGCATTGCACTGTTGCTTCTTCATCAGGCTTTGTAAAAACCTCTGTCATATTAGTCCATGAGCAAAAAAAAAAAAAAATCAACGTGCAAATGTCCCAACTAGGGATGTAAACATTTAATCGACTATCAATTAATTGTTGATAACATGAAATTACAATAATTGTTGGTTAATTGGCCTTTTCCATGGCGGTGTTTGCGCCACTGCCTAAACTAGGCTTCATCACTGTGGTTGAATACTGTCCACACCTGTCCGAAGGCTGCTGGGATAGTCATCGAACCAGATCGTGGCGCTGATGAGTTAGAATCGCTTTAGGGACATGGTGGAGTGAAACCACACCCCCGCCCACCCAAATACGCACACGTATGCGGGGTCAAAGCGTTTTCCCTGGAAGCTGGTCTAGTCCACGGTCATCTGGACTATCTGGTCAGTGAGACAGAGGTTAAAACGTCCTTCTGTCAGGCAGTGATGCAGTCAGAAATACCCATTTCTTCTAAACTGCCCCTCTTCAGATCCATTTATTTTATTGAGTTTCTCAGCAGAATTTCTTTAGTTCTCCATAAATGTCGCTGCCAGTACTGTATCCAGTGGTTCAATAAAGCAATCATTAAGGAATATGATATGCTTTTTTTCATGAAGTATATAAACAGTATGTAGCTTTTCTTCTTATAGACCTTATTGAAAGAGAAATTCAGGTCCTCAGGAAAATCGCCACTTATCAATTTATCGTTAATAAGGTCAACCAACTAATGATTAATGAATTAATTGATAATTTGCATCCTTTGTCCCAACTGCACATCTGAGACACATTTGGATGAAATGAGATGCATGATTTTTAACATCTTTGCCCCTGGTTTATTTATATTTAAGTAGAGGATGTATACCGTTATTATAAATGTGATGAGTAGTTGAGTTGTGAGCAATAATTAAACACTTACCAACAGATTGAGTCCACTCCTCTAAGCAGTTTGTCACTGCTGTTGTTAGTAAAAAAAAAAAAAAAACTCTGAGTGTTAAATTCAGTGTGAGTTACTGTTCAGTTATGATGCGAGTTGAAGATCAGTATGTGATCCTTTAGGCAGGTCTCCTGGCCCGACCTTATGCACTCAGTTTGTTTTGATGTACAGGGTGCTTGTGATTATGAATTATGGAATTTTGAAATACTGTTTTCCAGACCTGGAAAAGTCTGGAATTTTGTGTGGAAGTCTTGATAAAGTATGGAAAAAAGGTTTTTTCATAGTCAATGCAAAGGCCATGCCTGCACGTCAGGAAAACCGCATACCACCCCCGCAAGTCTCTGTCTCGCTCGCTCGCTCTCTGCCTTATGCACCTGTTTTATACGTCTGTACGCAAGTAGTCAGGTAATAAGAAAGGGTTCTATTCTTCAGTGCAGAAAGTGTTATTTTATTCAGTATAGTGATATAATTTGTGGGCTACCTGTACCATTGTACTGCTGTTGTACACAGACCTGTTTATAGTAACATTATTATGAATTGGTTAAATTTGTTTTTTTTTACTATAGCTCTAGCGTGTCTAGTTGGTGTCACATTGAGCAAGCTTTTCTTTTTCATCTGTGACGGTCAGCTAATGCATTGGTTCTTAATCGTTCTGCATAGGCACCCAAAAGGAGAGGCAAGTTCACTTGGAGGCCATGATGATACTAATAATAATAATGAAAATGATAATAATAATAATAATAATAATAATAGATTAGATTTATATAGTGCTTTTCCGTGAACACATACTGAAAGCTCGTACAGTGGATCCATTATTCATTCACTCACACATTCACGCTCTGGTGGATCCCTACCTTTGGGATTATTTGGGCAACAACAGTGAAGGAGCAGTGTCATTAATTAACGCAATACTTAAATGTAAATATACTCAAAAGCACAGACCAGATGTAACCTTTTTACTTTTCTACTACACACAAAAGATACGATCCCAACCTGAAAAGTAGGCACGCAAATATAAAAGTACATAAAGTCAAGGCCTGGGGTTAAAAATAGCAGTTTTGAAAAAGTCTGGAATTTAAACTTGGATAAAGCGCAAACACCCTGGATGTATCTTAAAACAAAGTTGCATGTTGGAAGCTGTTGCTGTAGTGATAACTGATGTGGAGGCGTCTTCATAATATTTGCCTCGTTTCAGGACAGAGGTGATCGTTTATGTGGTGGAGCGTTCTCCTAATGGCACCTCCAAGCGGATCCCTGCCACCACGCTGTTCGGTTACCTGGAGCAGGCCAACATTAAGGTCCAGCTCACACAGCTGGGCGTGGCCATGTCCATCACGCGCACAGAGCTCTCTCCAGCCCAGCTCAAACAGCTGCTGCAGAATGCACCTGCAGGTAAATATGTGCTGGTATTTGTTTGTCCGTCTGTTTATGTCTGCGACTCTATAAATCCATTGCTGTAAAAATAACTTGTCTCCAGATGTGAGTGGTGTTTTTTTTTTCCTTCACCAGGTGTGGACCCTATAATATGGGAACAGGCAAAAGTGGACAACCCTGACCCAGAGAAGTACGTTGGTCAGAAAACATCACTATTGGAGAACAGTTTAGTTACATCAGACTCAAGACATGGACACATCCAGTCATTTATCGATACTGTGAGAACAAGGGGAACCTTTAGGAAGCATATGTTTCCACAAAAGAAAAGTAATGCAGTTTTTTAAAAAAAAGTTTATTTAACTAGGAAATATCCCATTGAGATTAAGAACCTCTTGTACAAGGAAGTCCTGGCCATGATAGGCAGCAGCAAATCCAACACACACAGGGTTTATGCGGGTCATTAAAAAACAAAAGTTATTAAATAGATTTTGTGAAAATTAAGGCCTTGAATGGCATTAAATTCCATGTCCAGAGGCATTAAAAATGTAAATACACTTGATGGGGAAAAAAAAGTATTGCTATTCACGATTTATTTTGATTATATAAACATTTAATAATTTTGATCAGAAGTATAGTGTGATGATTGACAGGTGGAACCCTTTAATTGACTATTGTTTATGGCTGATACATGAAGTCCAACACCGAATGCTTGGAATGCAACATGCCGTGGTGAAAGAACGGAGGGAATGTTTGCAAATGTCAGAAAAATAGGAAAATGTAACTTTCAGCAGAAGTGATTGGAACTATTCAGAGCCTGGTTAAAGCCTGTCGACAGTAAACCATCATAAAACAATATATAAAACTGTATCTGCAGTTGGACATGGACATTAAATGTGTTTAAAGTGGCATTAAAAAGCATTAAATTACATTTGCTGATACCTGCAGAAACCCAGACAGGATTATACAGTTAAAACACTTAAAACAGACACATTCGACAATAAAAATAACATTAACAAGCAGATTAAGAAAAACAAGTGCAACTTATGGAGTCAGTGTCAAGAACTCTCAATGCAAATATAATGCAAATGTAAATAAGATAATGAGATGCATCATGACATTATTTACTTTATTAGAGATGTCAATGCTATATGTTTGCTTTGAGAGAAGTGGTTCTCCTGTGCTCCACTTAAACGGAACAAAGATACTCACCCAAAGATGACAGGGTTAAGATTAAATTTGAATTTGAATACTTCTGTTTCAAAACTGGCTGTGAAGCCTCACACACATTTATTACAATAAATACATAATTCTTGCTGCGACAAAGGACTACGTGTATTTTATATCACGATAGTTTACTATGGAAATAAACCTTTTTGTCTTTTCGGTTTATTTGGTTTATATTGTCAACTTAAACACCTAAAGACAATCATTTGTGGTTTCAGTATATTTTGATGTTTAGCAAATATTTACCCTCTTTAGTGTTGTACCTCTATATTTATGCAGTGTCCTGCTGCTCAGGTTGTGTTTCATATTCATGTTCAGATCATAAAACACAGTTAAAAGCTCAAATAACCCTCTGGTTTCTTCAGCCTGCACTCGTGTCTTCCAGCCCCTGACGGTTCCTTTACCGTTTGTTCATCCTAACAAGAAGTGCAGCACCGCTTAATGTTCTGACAGTTCATCATGTTTTTTCTCCAGATTAATACCAGTCCCCATGGTGGGTTTCAAAGAGCTGCTTCGTAGACTGCAGATCCAAGAGCAGATGACCAAACAGCACCAGACCAGAGTGGACGTAAGTCAGGTGTTTAAAAAAAAAAAAAACCCTCACAGGGGAATGGGCAGAGCGCCTTCATATCATCAGAAGAATTCTGAAACAGATTATACCGTGTCAAGGACGGAGTACACAGATGTTCAATTTATGCCCTTTGCCAACAGGTTGTTTTTAGCTGAAAGGCTTTTCTAAATTCAGCTGAAGGCAAAGGGGAATGTTTAGAGATAGACTTTTAAAAATAATTTGTATTTTTATCTATTTTAGAATATAAATAAAACAAAGTCTTCTCCCTATTGACAGCAGTTTTATGGGTCATTGTGGTTTTGGTGGTTATCAAGTGAAGTTCACTGTGATTAGATCAGATTAGATTAGATGGAATTTTATTGATCCTATGGGTAGAACCCTCAGGAAATTGAGGTTCCAATAGTAGCACAACACTGGACATACACACAAGAAAATAGCAAAACAATAACTATAAAAAGAAAAATGGTGTTGAAAAAATTAACAGGTAATTGCACATTATAAAGCACTAGTAGAAACAGTAACAAGGTGGTAATAAAGTAATAATATAATAATAAATAGCTAATTATGTTGTATGTATGTGTGTTTATATGTGTCTGTGTGTGTACATATATGTATAGTTTAATAATCATAGGATGAAGTTATAATAAAGGGATAACAGTAATAGTAGTCATAATGATTTATAATAATAATAGCAACAATAAGCATCGATAAAAGAACCAAATTACTAATAATATAAGTGAGTGAAGACTCCTTTCCTCGTGTTTCCATTGATTCCCACTCGTATGAATTTGCAGATTATCTCTAACGACATCAGTGAACTACAGAAGAACCAGGCGACGACAGTGGCTAAGATCGCTCAGTACAAGAGGAAGCTAATGGACCTGTCTCACAGAGTCCTCCAGGTAGATGCCGAACCGTTTCTTCGAAGTGTCAAGTCACATTCTGGATGTTCTCGTCTTCCACAAACAGTGAAATGCGATGAGCACTGTGTGTACGCTTCAGACATTTGGAAGGATAACCTGGCACCGTCCGCATCTTTCCCTATTTCATCATTTCACCACCACTTTTTATTTATTTTTAAATGTTTCCATGTTTTCCTGGAAGGTTTTGATCAAGCAGGAGATCCAGAGAAAAAGTGGTTATGCCATCCAGGTGGATGAGGAGCACCTCCGAGTGCAACTGGACACCATTCAGTCTGAACTCAATGCCCCCACCCAGTTCAAGGTGAGTGCACGTCTGCGCTGCAACCAAGCATGATTACTGCCTTAATGTATCTATAACGTAGATAAAGATTCTTTTTAAATGTTGGTTGTCATTGTAAAGGCTGCATGAATCTCATCCAGTGATATTACTTTAATTAATTAGTCTCATTGGCTTTAGTATCTTTTCTGTTCTAGCCTGTTGGTTTTATTGAAGTGCTGGTTTCTCGTCTTGTTGGATATTTTACAGTGTCTTGTCTTATCCACCAGGGCCGGTTAAATGAATTAATGTCCCAAATCCGGATGCAGAACCACTTTGGAGCGGTGAGATCGGAAGAGCGCTACAACGTGGACGCAGACCTTCTCAGAGAAATCAAACAAGTGAGAGACTGCACTTATAAACAAGCTTTATTTATATTCCTTAAAAATGTTTCTGCCATAGTTGAACTTTAGAGTATGTTTAAAGGCACATAATCTTATAAGAAATACATGAGGAAAACATGTTAGGCTACGTTCAGACAGCTGGTCTTAACGCACAATTTAGAATTTTGTGTGTGCATATTCCACATTAAATGCAATTTCTATCAGTTTTGAGTCTGAACTGAATGTGATCCTGATGTAATGCATGTCCACGCAGACTTGCACTGTGTTTATGGAAGTAAATATGTTTTTTTTTTTCCACTGCTCCTCCTCGTGAGACGCAGATTTTTGACATTTGTTGCATTTCAGTGATGTAAAGGTCGGATAAATGCGACCTGGCCATTCAGACTGAAGTCGCATTGCAAAATATCAGATTTAGGACCACATATGAAAGTGGCCTGGGTCAGATTTGTGCTGTTCAAACTGTCTTAACAGATCAGATACAGGTCACATATGGACAGAAAAATGGGATTTGGTCACATTTAGCTGCGATCTGAACGTAGCCTTAGTTTCAGTTTATTTCAAATATGCAACAAAACAAAGTAATCCTACTGTAATCTTTAAAAATAAAACAGATTGCAAGAAAACATAAAAAACTTTTATTTATATACTCATGCTTATCCGGGTCCAGGTTGTTGGGGGCAGCAGCCTCAGCAAAGAAGTATATATGTGTGTGTGTGTATGTATTTATATAATTTTGATAACAGTCGATACTGGAATGATTCTGCTGAAACCTGTTTGTGTGATTTTATGCACTTTTGTGATTTTCATATATTTTGAAAACATTTTTGCCAGTAAAACATAATTTACTGCAAATTATGCATTCATTCATTTATACATGAATTATTTCCCCGAACTTGAGTTTTGGGGATGGAATGGTTTACCCCGAACACCGTCACCAGATATCCTTGGTGTGAAGGCGATAACTAGGACAGATTTGGTTGGATTTATTCTCCTTCATAACTAACATGTGGACCCCTAGTGGAAGAACCCTATGGATTTCAGCTTCTCTGAGTATTATAAATCATCCAAATGGGGGCGCTTTAGTTGAAAATCACTTCTTTAAACATAAATCAAGCAATAATAGGCAGATTGAGATCAAATTTGCTTCATATCGATCGCCGTTCGCTACCATCCAGAGTTCATATGGTGTCATTTTCATTCACTAGGTGGAGTTTTCTGGGAAAAATAGGCTCTGACCATTATTCTGCCACTATCAGGTCTATGGAGCTCAAACTGAGTTCATATGGATTGTCTTACAATTATCATAGATTTATATATAGCAGAGGGTTTGGGGGGTTTCGGGGATATACCCCTGCTGTCAGCCCCTGACAGCGTAAGCCTCGTTAAAATGAACTTTTCTACTACACAACAGGTACAGTCTCAACCACAAAAGTAGGCACGCAAGTATAAAAATACATAAAGTCAAGGTCTGTGGGGAAAAAATAGCAGTTCTGAAAAAGTCTGGAATTTTTATTTGGATAAAGAACAAGTTCCCTGTACCCTTTATTTGAGCAGGAAGGTCAGTTGAGGACCAGATCTCATTTACAGTGATGACCCAACCAAGAGGCAGCATAAAGGCAGATAAAACAGAAAAAAAAGTTGTGACCTAAGGGGCTGTTTTTGTAAAGATACTGGCATGGAGTGATTGACACGTTTTTCTTACTTTCAGCACTTGAAACAACAACAAGAAGGTTTAAGTCATTTAATCAGCGTCATCAAAGACGACTTGGAAGACATCAAACTGATAGAGCACGGACTGAGCGACAGTGGACACATGAGAGGAGGCATCCTGAGCTGAGGCTCCTGCAAACGCACCACACCAGCCGTCGGTCACCCACAAGACTCAACAGGTCCTGTTTTTTGTCATGGATCGGCTTATTCTCACAGTACAGGTGTCAAACATGCAGCCCGCAGGCCAAAACCGGCTCGCTTAAGGGTCCAGTCCGGCCCGTGGGATGAATTTGTGAAATACAAAAATTACACTGAAGATATTATCAATCAAGGATGTTAAAATCACTTGAGTTCAGGTTCCACATTCAGCCCAATGTGATCTCAAGTGCATTAGACCAGTAAAAAACTATTATAATAATCTATAAATAATGACCTCTCCAACAAATTTGTTTCTTTTTTGTGTAAAAAAAAAAAGCCAAATTACATGAAAATATTTACATTAAGAAACTATCCTTTCACAAATAATGTGAATAATCTAAAGAAATATGAACAACCTGAAATGTCTGAAGTGAAATTTTACCAATATTCTGCCTGTTACTGAGTGTTTTTTTGTATTTGTAGATCCACTGTGATCTGTATGTTCTAATTTCACATTTGTAAATGATAAGCTGAGGCATAATGTTGTTAAAAATTGCACTTTCACGCTGTTCATGATGTTTACATTTTTAATGAGACCGTGTAGACGTAAACCTTTTCAGAATATAATTAGACTTTTATCAGTGTTATTTTAACTGGTCCGGCCCACTTCAGATCATCCTGGGCTGAATGTGGAACTGAAACCCTGCCTTAAGGCGCAAACATTTGTAAACAAGATAATGTTCCAGAAGTTACTTGATTATCACAGGCCCATTTTGGTTGATCAGGTCCGTCACACTCTGTGCCAGCATCATCAGAAAAACAAAGACTAATCTGTGCTCCGTGGACTGCTATAGAGTGGGTAATGGAAAGGATCAATATTGTCTAATTATAGCTCGCTTGCCTTATGTCAAATCAGATTAAGGCTATGAGACTATGACTGTGGCTGGCATGTAAACAACACGTGGACCTGAACACTTTGTAAATACACCTTTGTATTTCTTTTTATGCTGATGTTAGAATCTGATTAAAAATTCATTTAAGTTAAAAACAAATACTTTGATGGATCATCTTGTTTTTTTAACCCATAAAGACCTGGTGCTATTTTTATGGCAGTTCCCAAATGAATTTTTCTCTATATTTAACCTTTCTAAAGTGATTTATCACCGTTTATTATAAAGTTACCCTCCATATTTTGCATATTTTCTGTGAAAATCAGGTATTTTCCTACATTTCATTCACTGATCATGTAGATGTTCATAGAAGCTCAGATTAAAGTTGAGGGTTATTGTATTAGAGGAAACTGAAGAAAAAGTGATTTTTCTAAGCAGTAAAGTGTGTCCATCCGCTGTCGTTGATCCAACTCCGTGGGTTTTACCGGTGAATCAATGTTGTAGAAGATGCCAACAGTGTTTCCATGGTAACTACGGAGCCTCTGAACGTCCAAATGGGTCATATCTGATGACCATGAAAAAACAAACTGCATTTTACACCAATTATTTACATGGATTAAAGGATCAACAGGTATTAAACCGTTCATATCTGTAGATGGTTTGTGCCACCGGTGGCTGTTTGGGTCTTAATGGGTTAAACATTCTGTAAATGCATCCTAATTCTTAAGTATTTTTTAATTCTGCATCAGTTTCTCATAAGATAAGACTTTATTTATTCCACCGTTGGGGAAATTCCAGTTAACATCAGCTACAGACACCAAGTAATTACAGAGAAAATGAGAGAAAACCCATAAACGAGTGAAAATATGGAGAAAAATAAGAAAATTTGGTATTTATATAAATAAAGATTTGAATTAAAAATTAAATATTTACATCATCATGGCTGCACATGTACATGGTGTGATGTCCCTCCATAGCCCTCAGATTCATACTATTTACACTGGTCTCCAAGTAAAGTGTTTCCAGAATAAAAGTTAAACGTAACCATATTTGAGTCACTAATAAAGAAAAACTCAAAAGTGTTCATTGGTTGTAGTTTCTAAAATAGTCTTGAACCGAAATTCTGAGAATTGAGAGAATGGGTTTTATTCAAAAGGAATGTTTGTCTCAGATCTACCTCAAAACAGCGTCTGCACTTTATAATACATTCACTTTACAGGTTCTATCTAGTGGAACATTTATCAATCCGTTGTATAAACCAACATATATGTGTAATCACACATCGTATATACTGAAAACAGGAGCTAACCTGCACTTCTGTTATTTGTTTTCCGATTCATCTTATTAAAGTACGTAAGACTGAGCACCTTTAAAGTCAGAAGCAGATACTGTAGAGCGGCGTTATCTGTGTCTGACTTAAAGGTGCGTAGAGCTTCCTCATCACAAACATGGGGCGTGTCTGGATCCCGGTGTTTACCTCCTCAGATGGACCTTTTCCAACATCTCATCAAAGTAGGGCTTGAGTTGATAGGATTCATGTCCTGGATTCAAAACCCCCACAAGGATGAAAGACTGACTGGCAGTTGATCAGATTAAGCAGCTCTCTGGCAGATTATATCCCCCCCTCATGCAGAAGGGCCACCCACATCCCAGGGGTCTGAGCAGAACAGGAGGACGCCACGGCAACGCACTTCCACCTGTGAGGACGTAGTGACTGATGGTGTGGTCAACGTTCAGCATGAAGAACCAAAGCAGATCAGACTTGGCTTATTTGCATTTATAACAGTGAATGGAATATTTTTAAACAACTGGTGCCTGGCAAAACAAGCCCCGCCCCTGGAACGCATTTTGCCCATTCTAAGTAAATGGGAAGATTTAAAAAAAAAAAAAAAAATCATAAAAAATGTGAACTTTGACCAACTTTTCCCCAAATATAATGACATCTATTCCGGGTCATTGGTAATCTATAAACCCAGTTTGGTATGAATTCAACCGAGCATTTTGCAGCTTAAGTGTTAACAAACAAGTGGTGCCAGGCACAACAAACCCTATTCTGACATCATCCAGCTGATGTCTGCATATCAACTGCCTCCATATGTGTGCCAAGTTTGAAGTAAATTTAAATAAAATTTGTTTTTATAGACGTGAAATTTTGCCCATTATAAGTGAATCGGAGAAAAAAAGATTTTAGAAATTCATAAAAAAATTTGAACTTTGACCAGCTTTTCCCAAAATATAATCGCATCTATTCTGGGTCACTGGTAATCTATAAACCCAGTTTGGTTTGGATTCAACCAATGGTTTTGGCGCTACAGACATGTGAAATTTCACCCATTATAAGTAAATGGGAAAAAAGATTTTAAAAATTCATTAAAATAAGGGTGTGTGTGTGTGTATATATATATATATATATGTATATATATATACATTTT
>JAPQRP010000005.1:57034562-57046173 GCA_037367295.1 Apogon hyalosoma
CCAGACCCCTGTCCACATCCACATGATCCCTTTGAACATCATTCCTTACATTAGTACCATTACTTCATGGTACCGAATAAAGCAGGTCCACTCACTGTTCATTCCGGGGATTAGACCTTACAGACCCTGGAGACCACAGTGGACCTGAGATTGTTGACTCGCTGTCCTCAATGGAACTGTCACTGTCTTGTAATGTGTACAAAAATGACCAAAATTAGTCACTTGCCTGATAAAGGGTCAAGGGCTTACAAAGAAAATTCAGTCCTCACTGGCTCCGATATTATCCCTATACCTGTCGTGAAATCTATGCACAAGTCTCAAAATATTTATTGTTAATTTTAGTAAATGGTCCATTTTATGAGAGAGAGACTTTAGAGGCCAAACACTAGTCGGTGTAATATTAAACTTTTGCTGATGCAAACTGATCTGCTATCCAGTGGTACTGGGTGCCTGACAAATGCTTATCTTGTTAATATTTACAGAAGGTTTTGCAGCTGCCTTTACTCATCTGTGACCAACAAAAAGTCAACTAGTGTGTGTTGCAGTTGAAATTACAGAGAGTAAGCTGTGCAGTTTTATGGAAAAAAGTGTTCGATTTGATATTGAAAATTCTGATGAAACATTTTAGGATTGTGACAGTAAATGTTCAGATAGTGACACGACGTAGTAACAGTGATACATTAAATACGTTTCTTTATGTCTCTTCTTTACAGAAACCTGTCACCCCTCCACTACAGAGCCATCAGATCTCCAACAGAGCTCCTCATCGTAAGTCACTCAGTGCTTCAAAATATAAAAGATGAAAATCTGATTATTTCTTCTCCTTCTCATTTTCTTTTCAGCATTATGATTCTTCTTCCTCATGTTATTAGTGCTACTGGGCATATTGTGTGGTTTAAGCTTTGTGCATTGTTGAATGTTGTGTGTGTTTTTAGTTTACCTGCAGAGGCACATTCCAGTGAGGTAGAGTCTGCCAGCTCCAGTGACTCTGAGACTAGCTCAAAATCAGAGTCAGACAGTGAGAGTACAATCGAAGAACCACTGCAACCTCTGATGAGCAGCTCTGTGAAAACTGACGTAAGCTTTTACTCCTTATTTTAGCTGCATCCACAATAACAAAACAGAGCCCTCTTCATATGCATACACATACACAACATTGTATACATATATTGCTATAAGAAATAAATTAAGAGATAAAGAAAAAGGGGAAAAATGTTTAAAGAATTAAAAAAAAAACAATCCTTTTCCCTTCATTGCCATGAAGTTAAGTACAGTTATGTCTATTCATTTTAACAGGGACTTGAAGTGTATGTTTTAAAATGCTTTATGTGTCAAACCGTTTGCTCCATTTACTTTTAGGATTTAGTTCTTAGAACACTTCTCTGCTGTTTTAGCCTCCCTAAAACAAACACCTCTTAATGTGGACAAATAAAAATGGAACACCTTTGGAAAACAATAATGCAGACACTCACTTTACTGCCCCTGAATGATCACATCCCTTTTCAAATCAAGCTTGAGTATTCCTGGTTGATTTAACATAAATAATGAAACATAGGAGACCCTCGTAAGTATCATAATATAATATCCATTATTGCAGCAGTTTGTGACAGTTTCTGTGTCCAGTGGTGTTATCAGCCCCCTCATCAGATATCAGTCTCAGGTATATTAGGGTGTTTTAAATCGCTGTTTGAAAATGAAACTGTATTTGTGTGGATGCAGTCTTTGTGTTTTTATAGAAGACTAATAAAAACCAGTTTGTTGTTGGTCCTTTTTTTTTTAATGTTTATTGTTTTTTTTTTTTTGTAGATGTCTGCTCCAGCAGTGACCCACAGTGACTGGCAGTTGGGGAACTGGATCAGGTCCAACCAACAGAACTCTAGCTCCGATGGCCTTGGAGCTGCACATGTTTCAGAGAGTCCCACCACGCATAAACAGATCCCACCCACACACAGCTTCAAACACACCAGTGTGGATGATGTCGACCCCACCAGGGAGCCTCAGTCTCAGCTTCTCTCTAACCAAAGCCAGTTCAGTGACAACCTCACCAATTCTGAGCAACGCAGCACAAGTTGTCAGGACAATTATTACCAGCAGAGAAGCCAAAAACCCTCTACTGATCTGAGCAGCTGCACAGGAATCAGGAAATGTTCAGGAAACACCCAGCTTTCAGACCCAGCAAAGTCGGCACTAACAGATAACACTGGCAGCGCTCTAAGTGTAAAGTCTGACCAAACGACAACCGTACGAGAGAAAGACTCATGTTTCTCAAAGAGACCTAAGGTAAAAACAAAAACAGGACGTTGCAAGAAAAGTGAGGATGGCAGTAATACTAAAAAAGACAGTAAAAGTACTGCTAAGTGCACCTCTCTGGACAAAAGGAAGACTGGATCGGAGCCTGGGCACGATGACTCACTGGTCCAGTGTGGTCATTGTCTGTCATGTGGTATTAGATATTCAAAGCCCTGCTCCTGCCCCACACACAGTCTGCTTGCCCCTGACCAGCCATCTCCTGCCACATCAGTCACATTTAGCTGTAGCAAACCTGAAGCAGAGACCATCTGCCAGAAAATCACCAAGATGCCTCAAAAAATGTGCCCTGAAATCCATAAATGCTCAGAGCGTACAGCTAAAGTATCCCAGGACAACAGTAAGGCTCCTAGGTCACTGGTGGTGAAGATTAATCTAAACCTCCTCTCGAGGATCCCCTCTGGCATTCATCAGGGCACACCCAGCAGCACAAAGAGACCGGCAGTCGAGGAGCCACGTGGAGGGGGCACCGATGTCTGTCTAACACACAAACTCACCAAAACCAGCTTAAAGACTATACATCCAAACGTGAGAAATATCAGGGTCTTTACATAGACAGATAGTGCACATGCACATCAGCACATCCTGTTTTAATGCAAATGTGTGATCTGTTTGTTCCAGGTGGAGGTAGACAATAAAACTGTTCCCAAGAAGAAACAGCGTCTAGAAAATAAGAGTTCATCATCAGTCACTGTCAAACTTAAGTAGGTCCCACAAATCCAAAACATGTTGCTATGAAAACTTGGGTTTGTGAAGAACATGTAACATTATCTGAGAGGAAATATCACCATTTGTCACTGGCATATATGAATACATCTGTCTGGGATCATTCAAGCTCTCTGATCCTTGTCACCTACAGGGGTTCCAGTAATCCGTCAGAGGACAGGGAGCGAAAGAAAGCCAAGAAAAATCACACTTCTTTACATCTTACATCGGCATCCGGGGATGCAACAAAGAGAACACAAAGAGAACAGAAGTCTTGTTCTGGGGAGACCCGGGAATCTAGTAAGGAGGTCGGAAAGAGCAGGGACTCCTACAAGCACAAGAAAAGCTCAGGAAAAAAGACAGAGCACCCCAACTCTGAAAAGGTAACGCCAACTTGTGTCTTCAATTACAAACTCTAAAATATTCAGATTTGATTAAGTTTAAAACAGCACAATTAATATTTAAAGGGACACATAAATTACTTCCAAATAAAATACAGAACTTGTTCTCAGACAGAGACGGAGGATATAATCTAAGAGGGAAACTAAATTAAAAATGCATAGTGTCAGAACCACTGAAAAAGGATGTGTTTTAATCACAAGGGTTAAATTATGGAACAGTCAAACAAATGAATTGAAGTTTGAAGTTTATTTCGAACGTGAGTAGAAACAAAATACAAAGGTGAACGAAAGGCGAAGAGAAACCACAAACTGCTAATAGTTGTTACTAGTTAATAATAATTACTATACCCACTATTACTAATTATTGTTATGGCGGTTATGAAATGAACTAAAAACTTTTTACATTTCAACTCTGTGTCTACCTTGTAATGGCAGCAGAAGCCTGTGAAGGACAGTCTTGCGTTGCCGTCGCGCTCAGAGCCGACCACAGGAGCTACAAGCAGCAGACCCCTGCTCAGATTCGAGGACAGGTAAGATTCTTCTAGTCTAGAAGATGAAGTGATAAAGAGTTTCACATTGTATAAAGGATGTCTGCAAAGTCTCTTACAATTTTAAATACAAAAGCAATTGATTAGATCCGTTAATCAGATTTGTTCTGTGTACTCCGTGGTTATCACAGTTTTTAATCACATTATTCGATCTTATGTAATTGAATCATTGGTCCATTTCAACGAGAGATCAACTACTTGACCTTTTGACTGAATGTGTGTCACCGCAACTGGACAGTCACTGCTACGACCAACATGACAAGAAATCCAGTACTGATTTAATGTGCTTTGTGCAACTAATGGTGCCCATGTAGAGGTAGATTACATAAGGCAAAAAAACAACTTCAAAATCTCTACTTTTCATTTTGTAATAATTTCCATGGATTTGTCTTTTCATTTTCTTTTGTAATAAATTTGTTAATTTGTAAAGAGACTTTATGGACACCCTGTATTGTTAATGGCACTTGGAGAATGGATATTGTTCATGTTTCTCCTCATACATCTTTTTTCTGCTCTAGACAATATCCAGTCAAGCATTACATTAAGGAAGCTAAAAGACTGAAGCACAAAGCAGATGCAGAGGTAGGGTTTCCATTGTGTTTTAGTACATTAACAAATAATTCATTTAATGAGATGTCCTCAGTTCATGTTGTGTCCATGCTTTACTACTTTATTATTATTATTTTTATTATTATTATTATTATTAAGGTGTATTGTTTTTGGTTCGGTTTGTTTCGTTGTTTGTTTAGTAACACTCTAGCAGCAAAACCATTGGTTGAATTCATACCAAATTAGGTTTATAGATTGCCAGTGACCCAGGATAAATATCTTTACATTTTGGGAACAGTAGGTCAAAGTTTAAATTTTTTATGAATTTTTAAAGTCTTTTTTTTTTTCCTAGTTACTTATAATGGGTGAAATTTCACGCATCTGTAGCAGCAAAACTATGGTCATTTGTTTGTTTATTTATTTTAATAGTCGGATAAGCTCAGTAAAGTTTTCAACTACCTGGATGCGGCTATGTACTTTATCGAGAGTGGGAACGCAATGGAAAAAGACCCACAGATCTCAATGTCTTCGTACACAATGTTTGCAGAGACTGTGGAGCTCCTCAAGTAAGAAGTTACCCTCAGTGATAATTGCAATTCTATACCAGATTAAAAGGTTTAAATGTTTTATAACATCCATGGTATATTTCCTTCACCTCATGGCATAATTGCCTCAGTCATATTTTTGGCCAAGTTGTAATATCTGCATAACTTTACTCTCCTAACACTGCTGCTTTATTTATGCAGATCTGTAATAACTCTGGTTCCCTCTTGTTCTGCTGCTTCCCTCAATCACTTCCTATAATGTGCAATAAGTATAACTGTGCAATAATCTTTTGTCCTGTAATAACAATGAACTATTTATTCAGTATTTATCCTAGATTTATCAAAAATAATGCACTATTTATATATATATATATATATATATATATAAATAAATAGACCTGGTTCATAGTATACATACTGTTTTACATAGATATACACACTGTTTTTATAGTAAATACATACTGTTAATATTGTTTATATAACACACACTTTTAATACTGTTAATTGCACCTATTCATATTTTTATTGAGTCATTTTGTATTTTTTATTCTACTAAGCTATATTTTTATATTACATTGTTGAACTGTACGTTTTCTTTTTTATATATTTGTATCTTACTTTTTAGTTTTTGTAATTTTATATTCACTCTATTTTTTTTTCTGTAGCACTGGTGTTTGTAAATATTGCTGCACTGACTGCGCTGGAAAAAATCCAGATCTTACCAAGATAGTTTTCACTTGTTCCACTGGCAGACTTTTTTTTTTTTTTGCTTCATTCTAGCAAAAAAATCTGCCAATGGAACAAGTGAAAATGATCTTGGTAAGATTTCTTGAAATAAGATTTTCAGAATCGCTTGTCTAAGAATAAGTTCTTATATCTCACTTAAAAGTTACTCTTGAGGTGATTGTCTTATCAGTGCAGTTCACATTTTATTCACAAATCATTTAAAATATGTATACAAGTTGTATTCATAATTTACAGCAAGATATGGTTTTGTAAAAAGGGTAACCCCAGAAGCTATATGTAGCTTATAAACGGGGCCCAAGACTTTAAGCAAAACAGTACAATTTATTATGAAAACAATCCCTATTTCTAACTAAGCTAAAACCTAACCCTTTCTCTAAAACGACAAAAGGTAATTCCATAAATACAGACAGTATAGAATTCAGACAGTATCAGCACATCAGGCACATGAGGCAAAAAATACAATAACACAGACTTAAGTATTTTTCACACTTTTTTTCACACTTATTTTAAGTGTGATGAGATATTTTGACTAGAAATCAGAAATATACACTTGGTAAGATTTAGATTTCTTCCAGTGTGGAGTTGTACTCCTAATTTGATTGTACACACAATGACATTAAAGGCTTTTCTGTTCTGTTCTGTTCTGTTCTGTAAAGGCTTTTCTGTTCTATTCTGTTCTATTCTATATCACAATTTGGCCAAAAATATGACTTCGTTAATTATGCTATGAGGCAAATGATGTGTAATGAGTGTTCATGTGTGCAGTGTTTAAAGGTGTGCTCTCATCATCACAGGTTTGTACCGAAACTTCTAAGCTCGGCAGGCAGTTGTACGTCACCCACGGAAAAGGATTTCTTAGCTTTATGGTATGGCCTCCAAATTACAGAGAAAATACTGTTAAATATAAATATTGCAGCTTTTGATTGTGACTCACGTTGGAGTCATGGAATCTCTTGGCTGATGGTAACACTGGACTGTTTTTCAGTTTGAGGAGTCAGTCTGTCCTGCAGATGGCCATGTTTCGCTACAAACAGAAAACTGCACTAAAGTATTCGAAAACCCTCACTGACCACTTTAATGTAAGTCTAACGGTATTACCAATGTTCTTAACCCTTTATAGGGCACTCAGAAATACTCTCAAATTCAGTTTTCAACCTTAGTGTGTTATTGGAGGACCTAGCGATACTTTATTACTTTTGTTAAAGGTTTCAATTTTTTTTATTGTTGTGTAGAAAATAAAGTTCAGTGAAGTTACATATTTGGCTCCTTACCTGCAAATGGCAAGAAAAAAGTGAATATAAAAGTACATGAAAAACACATTTAAGGTGAAAGGAACATGTATTTTAAAACATTAGAACATCACTTTTAGCATGAAGGTAGATTTGTTTCTTTTATTCAATCAAACCCTAACCCAAAAAAAAAAAAATGTTTTCGATCAAAAATAAAACTTAACTTCAATCAAAAAAATCCTTTTCAAAGTTAAAAAAAAAAGTGTTTGAATGTAAAGAAATATTTGAGACTCCAAAAATTGCATTTGAACATTTTTTTTTCTTTGAAAAGTTTTTTTTTTTTTGTTAATTGAAGTGAGTTATTTTTTGATTGGAAAAAGTAGTGTTTGATTGAAGGCATCTTTTTTGTATTTGGGCCATATTATGGGTAGGATATTTGTGTCTATTATTCAATCAAAAAAAAATCACTTTGATAAAAAAAATATTTTCAACAACAAAAAACTTTAAAAAATTAACTTTTCAAAGAGAAAAGGGTTTAAATGCAATTTTCTGGGTCTCAAATATTCTTTTTTTTTTTTTTTTTTGCATTCAAACACTTTTTTTTTTAACTGAAAAGGGTTTTCTTTTTTTTTAATTGAAAATTTTTTTTTGGTTAAGGCAACTTTCCATTTAATTGAGTAATAAAGAAACAAATCTATCTTCATATTGTAGAACATTCAAACATAAGTCCTGATCCAGACCCCTGTCCACATCCACATGATCTTTTTGAACATCATTCCTTACATTAGTACCATTACTTCATGGTACCAAACAAAGCAGGTCCACTCACTGTTCATGCAGGACCTTACAGACCCTGGAGACCACATTGGACCTCAGATTGTTGACTCACTAGAACTGTTGATGTCACTGTCTTGCAATGTATGTGGAAATGACCAAAAATAATCACTTGCCTGGTACAGGGTTAATGTAGTTTTAGGTGGGGGTGTTAATCACCTGTATATGTCTCCGACTACTGAGTATCTGGGTTTTGTTTTGTTTTTTTAAATGTCTTTTAGAGTTCTGCACAAGCCACACCGGACCGTTCTAAGTAAGTCACCTAGTCCTCTATCAGGGCTGTGTCTATTTTCCAGTTAAATTCAGTATCTTAATTCATCGTTGTTTGTCGGAGTCCATCCACATCTTACAGCTTATTTTTGCATACACCCCTCTTTTCCCTGTCCCTTAGAGGCAAAGACACCCCGTCAACGATCTCTCCGGCCAACACACCCAGCAGCTCAGGTCCTGGATCCAACCACAGCTCTGCGGGCGGTGTCGCAGGTCCGCTCAGCAGCACCGTGGTGGTTCCCCAGGCTATCGAACAAGTGGCTTTCACCTATGTCAACATCACAACGTTACTCTTAAGCGCTCATGAGCTGTGGGAGCAGGCTGAGGAGTTGGCACATAAAGGCAGTGGTAAGAAGATATGGAGGGAAACTGTGTATGTGACTCAAAAGGAGCCAGCATTGATTAGAATGCATTTTTGATATTGAGTATATGTACAGCGGTAGCCAAAGTGATGAGAACACTCAACATATTTAACCCATAAAGACCCAGTGTTATTTTTCTCTATATTTAACCTTCCTTAAGTGATTTAGCACCATTTATTGTAATATTATCTTCTGTATTTTGTGTGTGTGTTCAGTGCAAATCAGGTATTGTCCTACATTTAATTCACTGATCCTGTAGATGTTCATAAAAGCTCAGAGGAACGTTGAGGGTTATTATATCATAACGAGGGTTATTATATCATAACTGAAGAAAAAAATGACTTTTTCAGCAATTCTATCAATAAGTGTCCATCCACTGTCATTGATCCAGCTCCATGGGTTTCACTGGTGAATCAGTGTTGTAGAGGATGATGGTGTTTCCATGGTAACTATGGAGCCTCTGAACGTCCAGATGGGTCCTATCTGATGACCATGAAAATATGAATAACTGCATTTTACGCCAATTGTAAAAAACTAATGAAGGGTGATATTGAAGGGCTGATTGAGACTGAATAATTATATCCCCGAACGGAGTTTTGGGGATGTTATGTTTTTGGTCCGACCGCCCCCGCCGTCTATCCTATGTGTTAACACGATAACTTGAAAAATATTTGGTTTAGAAATTCCATATTTTCCCTATCAATGAATATCATGGAGAGGAAGAACTGATTAGATTTTGGGCAATTTACCGTTTCTAGATTGGCCACAAGGGGCTGCTCAAAAGTGTAAAATCACTAAACACGCTTGGTCATATCTCTGGAACTATTTGTCTGATTGACTTCAAATCAAGTGCAAATGAAAGGTCATGACCTCGGGATGCATCACGTCATGACATCATAGCTGTCTGGTTAAGGATTGGGGGCGTTCAGGGATATATCCCTAGCCGTCGCTTCCGACGGCGTAAGCCTCGTTAAAACTTCTGCATTGGCATGCGGTCAAATGTGAAACTGGTCAGGGATTCCGTTTATGCTTTTATTTTGTCATCAGCCGGATTATTACAGGATGAATGGATCAAATGATGACATGGATGAGATGATGTAAATTTTAAACAAAGGAAAACAATAGCTTTATTATCACAACAATTCCAAACATACTTAAGGATATTCAAATAACCATAACATAAAATATAACTTACTCAGATATGCATCTATATCCAGTCAATGCATTTAAGTCTTAGTCTCTTTCTCAGGCCGCATGCTCCCCATCAAACAAAGGAAAAAGAGGATGTGCTGGGCCTGATCCTTCCTCTTAAATGGGTGGGTGTGGCCTGATAGGTGACGTTAGGTCCTGCCCCTCCCTAACCAGGATGTGGAGTTTTTAACACCAATTATTTACATGGATTGATAGGATTAGTGGCTCAACAGGTATTAAACAGATATTTTGTCCAGTATTAGCATTCAGATCACACATTGGTTGAGTCCGAATCATCACTGTAGCAGTACAAAGGTGTATCATCATTGTTGTGACATTGAATGCCAAGCTAGCAGGAAACCTTTAGAAACATCAGAGGAAATTCGGTTTTATCCTGATAAATTGATCACAGATGGAAATCTAAAAAAAACGAAGTGATCAAAAATCTCTCTGAAAATTGTTTTATCACATTTTGTTTTGTGAAATAACATACAGTTTTGGGTTTCCTCCTCCAGTGTCACTTCAATGAAGACAACACAATGTGGTTGTGTAGTGTTGCTATGACAACCAACCACCGTGAGGCAGCACTGTACCTAGTGTGGAAATGTATGATGTTGGCTGTCACACCAAGCCAAGTCAAATAAAGTCCTGCCAAGTTTAGCTGATGTCAAGGGTGGAAGATCACAAAAAAAAAAAAAAAATCAGACTATTTGTCCAGACTCTGAAAACACAACCTCCATGGTGGAAGAATGGCCCTGGTTTTGACACAACTCCCATTTATTCATGTCACCGAGACACATCAGATGACTTCATTTTTACTAACTGACAAAACACTGAGTACTAATGTTGACTTAATGGTCTCGCGTGTCTCAGGTTTGCTGACGGAGCTGGACTCAGTTCTGGGTCGACTGAGCCTGACGTCGAGTACGAACACCATGGTCCGGTACACACGACAAGGTCTTCACTGGCTGAGGACGGACGGCCAAAAGGTAAAATGACCAACAAGCTGCTCCTAACTGGAACAAAAACCTGCAAACCCTTCAAGGTGCCTCTCTCGCCCTGTACCTCACGTCAGATGTGGTGACGCCCACCTCAGCGCTTCCTCAGGCTGCACTTCACACGGACTTGATTTCATCTCATCAGAAGACGGACAAAGGTGTAGCGTCATATTTTGTTGTTAGATGTGGGAATGTCCAAGTAAGCCAAAGAGATCAAAAGCACTTCTTGATTATTTATTTCCACTTTGGTATTTCAGTAGGTCTCTTTTTTTATACATTTGTATATATATAAGGGCTACATCGGATACATTCTAGGCTTGAACTTATCTAATATAGTGGTAGCACATCATAATGCGTACAAATCAGGGCTATATTGAAGAGGAACATTAACTCAGTTTGGTTGAAAGTGGAGCCAAAACATAACCAAAGCAGTGTGAGTCTGTTCCGTAAGTGCCATATGGTGGTGGTGATGATGATTGTACAGAGATGGTTGTGATTGTTCAAGTCCTAGACATATTTAGCTACACCCCATATTAGTCAAATAAGTCTGTCACTGAGATACATGAGTGTGTCCCCCATACAAGGGAAATGTAAGATTTATCTGAATACGAGCACTAATTTTTACATTTCTCAACTGATTTCAGTGCATTGTGTGTAGACTTTTTCGCCCAGATATGTAATGAAATATCTGGGTTTAAAAAATAACTTTTTTCTTCCCCACATTGACACTAGAAAAAAAATCTAAATCTTACCAAGTGTATTTTGCTCATTTCTCATCAAAATATCTCATCACATTTAAAATAAGACAGAATCACCTAAAGAGTAACTTTTCAGTGAGATATAAGAAGTGATTTATAGACAATAGATCTGGAAAATCTGATTTCAAGAAATCTTACCAAGATAATTTTCACTTGTTCCACTGGCA
>JAPQRP010000005.1:57052803-57070293 GCA_037367295.1 Apogon hyalosoma
CAATTACTAGAAATTTCAGGCGACCCCATTTGAATTCCAGGTGACCCCATGTGGGGTCCCGACCCCAAGGTTGAAAAACACTGGGTTAATACGTTTCTGGTTGTCTCTGTCTTAGGTATTAAACTAATTCTCTCTCTCGTTCTTTTTTTCATCAAACATCCAGAGAGGAGCATGGACATATCTAGCTTTGTAAGACATTCAATGAAAAAGAAAGATTACGAGCAATAATAATACAGAATAACAATAAAAATGAAAATTGCTATGTAGAAAATCAAGGTCAGTGAAGTTACTATATTTGGTTCCTTACCTGTAAGTGGGAAAAAAAAAAAATCCAGCACACCTGGAAGCATCGTTATCAGGCTTCTGCAGAGCTTGATGACGAGCTGATCATTAATTGAAGCAGGTGTGATGGAAGAGGGAAATATCTAAACCATGCAGGACACCGGCCCAAGAGGACTGGGTTTGCCCACCCCTGGGTTAACCCTTTATAGTTCAAAATATTCAAAATACCAACATTAGTGTGTTATTGGAGGACATAACAAAATGACATTAGTTTTGTGAAATTTATCAAATTTTTTTATGTAGAATTTGTCATGTAGAAAATCACAGTCAGTGAAGTTACCATATTTGGTTCCTTGCCCATAACTGGCAAAAAAAAAAAAAAAAAATCCAAGAATTATATATAAAAAAAATACATGTAAAACACATTGTGTTGTTGGAATGCTCTGAAAGTGATGTTCTAATGTTCTAAAATACATGTTCCTTTCACATGCGTGCTGGTCCAGACCCCTGTCCACATCCACATGACCCCTTTGAACATCATTCCTTACATTAGTACCATTTCTTTATGGTACCGAACAAAGCAGGTCCACTCACTGTTCATGCAGAGGTGGACCTTTTTGCCTTGTAATGTATGTGGAAATGACCAAAAATAGTCACTTGCCCGATAAAGGGTTAAATGATACTTTTAAGACCAGTTCTGATTCATCACATTTCTTTCTCAGCGAGCAGCATCAACCCCCCCCCACCGACCAGAAGCCCCTGTCCAAACGGCTACATCTCCTGGTACCAGAGCTGCTACCGGCTGGTCAATGAGCTGGCCACCTGGGACGCAGCCGAGGCCGCCTGCCAGACGCAGGGCGCCCACCTGGCCAGCATCGACCTGAGCTACGACCAGGCCTTCGTAGCCGGAGTGGTCCTGCAGGGGGGACCGGACGCCTGGATCGGACTCAGGCGCAAGGTACGAAACTGAAAGGGTATTCAGACTTCACAGTGACAAAAATACTGACCCCAGACCTGCCGAGGGACTGCAGATGACAAGTTTTACTAATCGTGGCATATTTACATGGGTGTATTTTTGATACAGCAATGTTCATAAACATGCATGGTCCCTATTAACTACGGAGCCTCTGAGACAAACTGTATTTTACAACAATTATTTACATGGATTGATAGGATTAGTGGATCAACAGGTATTAAACAGGTTAGATCAGAAGATGGTTTAGGTCAGTGGCTGATGTTTGAGTCTTTATGGGTTAATACTACTACTACTACTACTACTAATAATAATAATGGATTCGATTTCCATAGCGCTTTTCAAGGTACCCAAAGCGCTTTACATTGAAGCTGAAACGCTCACTGTGGAACATGTTCCTGATGCAGGAGGACAGCTCATACTATTGGACAGACGGCTGGCCGGTGTTCTTCACACAGTGGGGTCCAGGGGAACCCAGTAACCATAAGGATGAGGGCTGTGTGAGCATGCACGGGTCACGCATGTTCCACGGAACCTGGAATGACACCAAGTGTGATGACCCTAAACCCTACATCTGCAAATACTCCAAAGGTAAAACTCAAAAACTGGGTTTTTTTGTGTTTTTTTTTTGCTGCATTTCCTTTTTTCTCCCCTCCGCTTTCTTTCTTTTAGACCTCAGGATGTAATAACTCAGAAAATGTATTATATTTATGTATTTTATTTGCCCTTTTTTTTTTTTTTGTTTGTTTTTGGAGAACCGGTTCTCATTTATAGCGACGGCCTGTCCAAGAGGCAGCATAAAGGCTCTCCTAACCACTTTATTTAGTCTTTAGTTGTTTTTTTTTTTTTTTTACATTTTCTTTTTATTGTTTCTTTTTTAAGAACATGGAGCAGATATGGACATACAGAAGGAAGACAAAACAAAAATTAAATAAAGAAATACAAACCTCAAAAGAAAAAGAATATAGTAGATTGCCATGTCTCTACAGTTTGCTCCAGTGTTGTTATCAGACCATTTCTCCCACTTTTCTCCACATCGTTCTTCTTCTGTCCTTATCTTATGGGTCAGCAGTTCCATTACATACAGTCATGCTGTGTTGGTGGATCTGCTTTGTACCATTTTCTTGTGATTGTTTTCTTGTGGACTGCTAACAAAATCTTCAGTAAATATCTGTCCTCTTTTAATACAGCATTGCTTGACATATTGCCCAGAACCAATAGTACACTTGACTTGGGTTTATTATATCCCAGAATTTTAGAAATGACCTGGTGAACAACTAGAAAACGGTTAAATCCTGAAGCACCCATAAGTGAAGAAAGGATGGACATGGTACGGGACATTTACATTCTGAAGAAGCTGACTTTTGTTTTAAGGGTCAAAGCGAATCTTTTTTCACAATTTGGTCAAAATGGATGAACTATGTAAAACCTGTCATCGATGCGAATTGAATCCATTGTTTATGTGAAAACATTTATGTGACGTACATTTTTGTTTAGGTTAATGTAAACATACACACCTTAATGTGTCTTATCCTGTCGTTAAAGAAGCGGAGCAAGCCCTCTCCTCCCGCCCACTTTTACTTTTTCTTTTCTCCTTTATTTGTTCTATATTCTACTAAAAACTCTTGGTTTGGCATCTTCGTTTATATCCAACATGTGGACACTGACGAACCCAAATGGGTGATTCTGTACTGCATGCTTTTCCAAATAAACAAAACAAAACAAAAAAATTATCTGGCGAACATTCTCCCCAAAATAAATGATTTTTTAGTCTTTAGTTTTAACATAATGTAAGACCTCCTCACTCCAGTTTTATGTAAAGTTTGATTCGTTCTGCGACTTTCACTTCCTTCAGAGGTTCCGCCGGCTACTCCGGCCCCTGGTGATGGGAAGTGTATGCCCTTCTTCGTACCCTACGGCCGCTACTGTTACTCTGTCTACAACGAGCAGAAGGGATACTCTTGGTCAGATGCAAGACTCGTCTGTCAGTCGGCGCACGCAGAGCTGGCGTCTGTCCACAGCCGGGCCGAGGTGGAGTTCATCAGGAACCTTAACCACAGCAAGTACCACCACCTCTGGATCGGCCTCACCAGGGACAGGAACTGTGAGTTTACAGCCGCTGTTGTTTCTTCCGTCTGTCACTGACCTGTTCTTAACACTGAGACCTTGTATCTGTGTGGTGGTAGATACTATTTATCCTATTATTGTGCATCGCTTTTTAGCCGTTTTAGTATCTGGGTGCTTCTATGAAACAGGACATGGGGCTAAAAATTCAAATCAGATGTAGACTAATGTTATGAAGCAAGTTTGGAAGCACTTTGGGTCTGTTTTAAACATAAATACTGACTGAAACCATTTTTCCAGATAAAACAAATTTGTATATTATTTTTCATTGTATTTAATATAAAATCTGTATGTAACACGGTCAAAAGGACACGAAAATTACACGTTACTATTTTTTTGGAATATCTCTTTATTCTCTCGCAGGTACATTTTGGGAATTGAACTAATTATCCAAGGCAGAGTGTTTGACAAAAATGACCGCTGTTGCAAAATCTTTTGTGATTTAGCCGTGTTTAACTGGGCAGGTTCTGCGTGTAACACGAGTGGACACGATGGGTTACACACAAAACCTGGAATGAGACTGAGATTCCTGAAAACCCTGCATGTCTGGATTAGAAAAACCAGTAGGATCGACAAATTCAACACAGTGTCTTTATAGTCTATATAAGACCATTTACAGCCATGTTTTCAGATCTAATGCACTGACACCTCGGTAGCTTTAATGTCCATATTTGGGTCCTATTTTTGGCCCCAATATTTGGTTAAACGTTCATTAATTTTGGGATGGCTCACAGCAAAAGTATAATTTTATTAGTATTTATCTGAGGTCATCATTAGGTCCATCCTGGAGGGATGTATGTGTAAATTTCTCTTTTATTATTGGGTCTAAAAAGCTGGAAAAGTGCCAGATGCCAAAACAAACCCAGTTTCATAGAAGCACCCAGATCTATCGATTTTTACTAATTTTATCATCATCTTGTATTTTTATCTTTATTTTTGTACATACTTTGGGCACTTTGTGTTCTTGTAAACATGCTCAGGACCGATTTGACGCGTTGGCCTGATTGGCACTTACCCATGGGCCCCATGAGCACAGGGACCCCATGCTATTCTGTGTATGTTAACCCTTTAATGCCCCGTGTATCATATATGATACATACCCATCAAAGGCATATAGTCACTTTACTAATTGCTAAGTTCTTTTCTGCTTTTTTCAATTATGTTTTAATATTTTGTTATATTCTGTACTCAAATTTTTCTATTATTTTTGTATAGATTTGTTACAATTTTTACTCAAATTTTTACATTATTTTTATATAGATTTGTTTTATTTTGTAATGGAATTTCTCAATCATTTTATGTAGATTTTATTATGTTGTATAGGAATTTTTCAATCAGTTTATAAAGATTTTATTATTTTGTACTAAAGTTTTCAATAATTTTTTTTGCATTTTGTTTTATTTTGTACTAAAAATGTTTAATCTTTTTTTAAAACATAATTAAAAAAAAAATTATACTAGAATTTGTAACCCTGTGTGTAGTTGTCGTCAGGGCTCCAGTACACTGCTGTTAACCCTTTATAGGGCACATATAGAAATACTCTGAAATTAAAATTTCAACCTTAGTGTTATTGGTGGACATAACAAGACTTTATTACTTCTGTGAAAATTTTCCACATTTTTTTTATTGTTATGTAGAAAATCAAGGTCAGTGAAGTTACCATATTTGGTTCCTTGTCCATATGTGGCAAAAAAAAAAAAATTCCAAAAAGTATAAATATAATATAGTATAAAGAATAGAAGAAAAACACATGTAAAGTGAAAGGAACATGTATTTTAGAACATTAGAACATCACTTTTAGAACATTACAACAACACTAGCACGTTGACCCGTGGGGAACCACAGGTTCTAGATCCTCTGATCCAGTTCATTCCTTTACTTTCTCGGTAAGTTCCACTGCACATTTTCAGTTGAATAACCTCTCAGCTGGCACGTCTGTTTCTGCAGATGAAATCTGACACCATGGCAACGTAGCCCTATTGTTTATCTGTTGCTAGGTAACCCACTTCAGTTCTGTGATTCTATGATTCCGGGCAAGGCTATTGTAAGGCTACTGTATTACAAAATTAATAATATCTCCCAAAATATTGGTCCTGTTAACTTGCTGTTTTCACTAGTCTCTTTATTGACCAAAAATACATAAGTATGACAAACTGCAGCAGTCAGCTGTGGACGGATTTAGTGTGACGCCTGAGACACACACACACACACACACACACACACACACACACACACCCCCAATACTTCATGGTACCGAACAAAGCAGGTCCACTCACGGTTCATGCAGAGGTGGACCCTACAGACCCTGGAGACCACATTGGACCTGTCCTCACTTTAACTGTCACTGTTTTGTAATGTGTGCAGAAACGACCAAAAACAGTCACTTGCCCACTAAAGGGTTAGGATGGCCTGAATGTGCTGCTTAAATAAACTTGACCTTGACTTTCCAGTTGGCTGGGGCTGGACAGATAAGACAGCCTTGGGCTTCGTGAACTGGGCTCAGGGTGAACCCAACGAAGCCTTCCATCCTGGTGAGGTGGCTGAGGAGAACTGTGTGGAGATGTACCACGACGGACGCTGGAATGACAACAACTGCCTGCAGAAGAGAGGGTTTGCGTGTCGCCACCGTCAGTGTAAGGAGTTTATTCACCTTTGGGTTTTTTTAATGTTCCACAGAGAACTCACGGATCCCTGCAGCTTACACTTGAATACAGCTTTAGATTAAATTGACAGAGAGATTCTAAATGGACAGGATTAGCACCTTAACAGACTCTGCTCAAACTCTTTTGCAGTCTATTCAACCAATGATAACGGAGATCCTAATATTCCCACTGATAGTCCACCAACCAGCAGTAAGTGTGTCGTTCATACGTACGGTGTCTTTACATCTATGTGACGCTGTTTTACTAATACATTTCAGTTGAAGTTGTACCTAATCCAATCTAATCCAATCTAATCTAAACACATCTAATCTGATCTAAACTCATCTAATCTAATCTAATCTAATCTAAACTCATCTAATCTAATCTAAACTCATCTAATCTGATCTAATCTAAACTCATCTAATCTAAACTCATCTAATCTGATCTAAACTCATCTAATCTGATCTAATCTAAACTCATCTAATCTCATCTAACCCTAACCCTTAACCCAACCCCCCTAACCCTTAACCCAAACCCCCTAACCCTTATCCCTAACCCTTAACCCAAACCCCCTAACCCTTAACCCAAACCCCCTAACCCTTAACCCTAACCCAAACCTCCTAACCCTAACCCTTAAGCCTAACCCTTAAGCCTAACCGTAACCCTCAGTGCACGGTATTTGACGCAGCATGAACAAACACGCAGAAAGCTTATAGTGCCTACAACGTAACATGCCATTTAAAAGCGACGTGTATATTTTCACAATTTCATGAAATCCCGTTGCCTAGTGAATGAAAATGACCCCATGTGAACTCTAGATGGTAGCGAAAGACGATCAATACGAATCAAATTCCACCTCAATCTGCCTATTATTGCTTGATTCAAAAAACTGATGTTCAAGCGCCCCCATGTGGATGAAATCCGAAGGGTATTTCCTCGAGGGGTCCCCTATGTCGGTTATCAAGGAGAGGAAATCCAACCAAATCTGTCCTAATTATGGCCAAAACACGAAGGATCTCCAGCAGCGGTCATCCTGTATTTATATCCCTGAAAGTCCATTTTGGGGATATAATCACGCAGATATCACAATTTGGCCAAAAATATGACTTAGCCAAATGTGCTACGAGGCTAACGATATGAGTTCTCGATTTTGGCGGGTTTTCGAGGTTTATCTGGTGACGTTTAGATGTTGATGTGCTGACGTACTTGCGTGTGTGTGTTCAGATGGCGGGGTCACAGCCGGCGCGATCATCGGAGCCGTCGTTGTCGTCACCCTGATAGTCGGACTGCTGTACTACGTCTTCAGCGTCCGCGGGTATAAACTGAGCAGCTTGAACCTCCCGAAGAGACCGGCCGGTAACAACGTGGTGGACGTGGTGAGTTGTCCGTCAGCCTGTAGATCCGTTTCGCTCGCGTAAAAGAGGAAGCGCTAAGTTGTGTCATTGTTGTGTTGCAGCCCGCCTTCTCCAACCCCAACTTCGCAGGAGAGTCGGACACATAAACCTGAAACATCCTGCGGCTGTTGTACAGTTCATCCAAAGAGTTGTTTGGTTTTTTTTGTAATAAATCACTGATAATGCTGGGCCTCGTTCACCAACTCCACAATTAAACCTTCCGAAGTTTTTTCATCAGCGCGTTCTGAAAAACAGCCGAAGAATCTCAGATCAGTGGATCCCCTGCTAATCCCTCCAACCCATAACGACCCAAAAAGCCACCGACGACCCAAACCATCCACTGATCTAAACTGTTTAATACCTGTTGATCCATTAATCCTATCAATACATGTCAATAATTGGTGTAAAATACAGTTTGTCGTCTTTTCACGGTCACTTTCCGTGGTTACCATGGAAACACCATCATCTCCTACAACATTGTTTCACCAGTAAAACCCATGGAGTCGGATCAATGACAGCGGATGGACACATGTTGGTTTATGTTCAATTAATGGTATCTTTGCTCAAAAAGTCACTTTTCTTCAGTTTTCTCGGTTTCTGACAATAACCTTCAACTTTAGTCTGAGCTTTTACGAACATCTACATGATCAGTGAATTAAACATAGGAAAATACATAATTTTCACTGAAAAACTGCAAAACGCAGATTATAATATTACAACGAATGGTGACAAGACAGGAAAAAAAATGTGGATCTGCCGCCTAAGTAGCGCCGGGTCTTTATGGGTTAAAAACCACCAAACAAACTGAAAAGAAAAGCTGAGACCAGAGAATGTCTAAAAAATAAAGAAAAGACTAAACATGTTCTGAAATAGCGATAGTGCTATAGGTGAATTGTAAAAAAAAAACAAAAAAAAAACCATCACACTTAATATGTAACAATCAATAGAAACATTTTTAAAAAGTATGGAAATTAGTTTTTTTTAGAAAAGCTCGACACAAAACCCCTTGAGCGTCCTTTTCAATGAAGGGTAAATGATCAAATATTCAAAGAATTCCCTCTGAAGTATAATTATTGTTGTCGTAAAATACTCCATCTCCACTTTTACAGCAACACATCGTTAGCCTCATAATGGCCAAAGTCATCCACTATATGGACAAAAGTATTGGGACACGGAGTCAGGTGTTTCTTTTCTAACAGGGTTCTGAGATACGAAACAATAAAGACAAATGTCATAATATAGTTTTATGCGATTATTAATATGGATGTTTGTCATGAATCAGCATGAACAGGACATCTTACAGCTGTAGACATGATGTGTCCCAATATTTTTTTGTCCATATTGTTTATAAATCAATATCAAGATTTCCTTAAATGTTTAATGGGAGATTTTTCTTCCTCAGCGAGATGTGAATAAAGTCGATGGTTAGCTGTGGTTTAGAGTCAAAGCATGAAAAATATTTTAGAAACGTAGAAACACCTGACTCCGTGTCCCAATACTTTTGTCCATATAGTGGATGACTTTGGCCATTATGAGGCTAACGATGTGTTGCTGTAAAAGTGGAGATGGAGTATTTTACGACAACAATAATTATACTTCAGAGGGAATTCTTTGAATATTTGATCATTTACCCTTCATTGAAAAGGACGCTCAAGGGGTTTTGTGTCGAGCTTTTCTAAAAAAAACTAATTTCCATACTTTTTAAAAATGTTTCTATTGATTGTTACATATTAAGTGTGATGGTTTTTTTTTTGTTTTTTTTTTACAATTCACCTATAGCACTATCGCTATTTCAGAACATGTTTAGTCTTTTCTTTATTTTTTAGACATTCTCTGGTCTCAGCTTTTCTTTTCAGTTTGTTTGGTGGTTTTTAACCCATAAAGACCCGGCGCTACTTAGGCGGCAGATCCACATTTTTTTTCCTGTCTTGTCACCATTCGTTGTAATATTATAATCTGCGTTTTGCAGTTTTTCAGTGAAAATTATGTATTTTCCTATGTTTAATTCACTGATCATGTAGATGTTCGTAAAAGCTCAGACTAAAGTTGAAGGTTATTGTCAGAAACCGAGAAAACTGAAGAAAAGTGACTTTTTGAGCAAAGATACCATTAATTGAACATAAACCAACATGTGTCCATCCGCTGTCATTGATCCGACTCCATGGGTTTTACTGGTGAAACAATGTTGTAGGAGATGATGGTGTTTCCATGGTAACCACGGAAAGTGACCGTGAAAAGACGACAAACTGTATTTTACACCAATTATTGACATGTATTGATAGGATTAATGGATCAACAGGTATTAAACAGTTTAGATCAGTGGATGGTTTGGGTCGTCGGTGGCTTTTTGGGTCGTTATGGGTTGGAGGGATTAGCAGGGGATCCACTGATCTGAGATTCTTCGGCTGTTTTTCAGAACGCGCTGATGAAAAAACTTCGGAAGGTTTAATTGTGGAGTTGGTGAACGAGGCCCAGCATTATCAGTGATTTATTACAAAAAAAACCAAACAACTCTTTGGATGAACTGTACAACAGCCGCAGGATGTTTCAGGTTTATGTGTCCGACTCTCCTGCGAAGTTGGGGTTGGAGAAGGCGGGCTGCAACACAACAATGACACAACTTAGCGCTTCCTCTTTTACGCGAGCGAAACGGATCTACAGGCTGACGGACAACTCACCACGTCCACCACGTTGTTACCGGCCGGTCTCTTCGGGAGGTTCAAGCTGCTCAGTTTATACCCGCGGACGCTGAAGACGTAGTACAGCAGTCCGACTATCAGGGTGACGACAACGACGGCTCCGATGATCGCGCCGGCTGTGACCCCGCCATCTGAACACACACACGCAAGTACGTCAGCACATCAACATCTAAACGTCACCAGATAAACCTCGAAAACCCGCCAAAATCGAGAACTCATATCGTTAGCCTCGTAGCACATTTGGCTAAGTCATATTTTTGGCCAAATTGTGATATCTGCGTGATTATATCCCCAAAATGGACTTTCAGGGATATAAATACAGGATGACCGCTGCTGGAGATCCTTCGTGTTTTGGCCATAATTAGGACAGATTTGGTTGGATTTCCTCTCCTTGATAACCGACATAGGGGACCCCTCGAGGAAATACCCTTCGGATTTCATCCACATGGGGGCGCTTGAACATCAGTTTTTTGAATCAAGCAATAATAGGCAGATTGAGGTGGAATTTGATTCGTATTGATCGTCTTTCGCTACCATCTAGAGTTCACATGGGGTCATTTTCATTCACTAGGCAACGGGATTTCATGAAATTGTGAAAATATACACGTCGCTTTTAAATGGCATGTTACGTTGTAGGCACTATAAGCTTTCTGCGTGTTTGTTCATGCTGCGTCAAATACCGTGCACTGAGGGTTACGGTTAGGCTTAAGGGTTAGGCTTAAGGGTTAGGGTTAGGAGGTTTGGGTTAGGGTTAAGGGTTAGGGGGTTTGGGTTAAGGGTTAGGGGGTTTGGGTTAAGGGTTAGGGATAAGGGTTAGGGGGTTTGGGTTAAGGGTTAGGGGGGTTGGGTTAAGGGTTAGGGTTAGATGAGATTAGATGAGTTTAGATTAGATCAGATTAGATGAGTTTAGATCAGATTAGATGAGTTTAGATTAGATGAGTTTAGATTAGATCAGATTAGATGAGTTTAGATTAGATTAGATGAGTTTAGATTAGATTAGATTAGATTAGATGAGTTTAGATCAGATTAGATGTGTTTAGATTAGATTGGATTAGATTGGATTAGGTACAACTTCAACTGAAATGTATTAGTAAAACAGCGTCACATAGATGTAAAGACACCGTACGTATGAACGACACACTTACTGCTGGTTGGTGGACTATCAGTGGGAATATTAGGATCTCCGTTATCATTGGTTGAATAGACTGCAAAAGAGTTTGAGCAGAGTCTGTTAAGGTGCTAATCCTGTCCATTTAGAATCTCTCTGTCAATTTAATCTAAAGCTGTATTCAAGTGTAAGCTGCAGGGATCCGTGAGTTCTCTGTGGAACATTAAAAAAACCCAAAGGTGAATAAACTCCTTACACTGACGGTGGCGACACGCAAACCCTCTCTTCTGCAGGCAGTTGTTGTCATTCCAGCGTCCGTCGTGGTACATCTCCACACAGTTCTCCTCAGCCACCTCACCAGGATGGAAGGCTTCGTTGGGTTCACCCTGAGCCCAGTTCACGAAGCCCAAGGCTGTCTTATCTGTCCAGCCCCAGCCAACTGGAAAGTCAAGGTCAAGTTTATTTAAGCAGCACATTCAGGCCATCCTAACCCTTTAGTGGGCAAGTGACTGTTTTTGGTCGTTTCTGCACACATTACAAAACAGTGACAGTTAAAGTGAGGACAGGTCCAATGTGGTCTCCAGGGTCTGTAGGGTCCACCTCTGCATGAACCGTGAGTGGACCTGCTTTGTTCGGTACCATGAAGTATTGGGGGTGTGTGTGTGTGTGTGTGTGTGTGTGTGTGTGTGTGTGTCTCAGGCGTCACACTAAATCCGTCCACAGCTGACTGCTGCAGTTTGTCATACTTATGTATTTTTGGTCAATAAAGAGACTAGTGAAAACAGCAAGTTAACAGGACCAATATTTTGGGAGATATTATTAATTTTGTAATACAGTAGCCTTACAATAGCCTTGCCCGGAATCATAGAATCACAGAACTGAAGTGGGTTACCTAGCAACAGATAAACAATAGGGCTACGTTGCCATGGTGTCAGATTTCATCTGCAGAAACAGACGTGCCAGCTGAGAGGTTATTCAACTGAAAATGTGCAGTGGAACTTACCGAGAAAGTAAAGGAATGAACTGGATCAGAGGATCTAGAACCTGTGGTTCCCCACGGGTCAACGTGCTAGTGTTGTTGTAATGTTCTAAAAGTGATGTTCTAATGTTCTAAAATACATGTTCCTTTCACTTTACATGTGTTTTTCTTCTATTCTTTATACTATATTATATTTATACTTTTTGGAATTTTTTTTTTTTTGCCACATATGGACAAGGAACCAAATATGGTAACTTCACTGACCTTGATTTTCTACATAACAATAAAAAAAATGTGGAAAATTTTCACAGAAGTAATAAAGTCTTGTTATGTCCACCAATAACACTAAGGTTGAAATTTTAATTTCAGAGTATTTCTATATGTGCCCTATAAAGGGTTAACAGCAGTGTACTGGAGCCCTGACGACAACTACACACAGGGTTACAAATTCTAGTATAATTTTTTTTTTAATTATGTTTTAAAAAAAGATTAAACATTTTTAGTACAAAATAAAACAAAATGCAAAAAAAATTATTGAAAACTTTAGTACAAAATAATAAAATCTTTATAAACTGATTGAAAAATTCCTATACAACATAATAAAATCTACATAAAATGATTGAGAAATTCCATTACAAAATAAAACAAATCTATATAAAAATAATGTAAAAATTTGAGTAAAAATTGTAACAAATCTATACAAAAATAATAGAAAAATTTGAGTACAGAATATAACAAAATATTAAAACATAATTGAAAAAAGCAGAAAAGAACTTAGCAATTAGTAAAGTGACTATATGCCTTTGATGGGTATGTATCATATATGATACACGGGGCATTAAAGGGTTAACATACACAGAATAGCATGGGGTCCCTGTGCTCATGGGGCCCATGGGTAAGTGCCAATCAGGCCAACGCGTCAAATCGGTCCTGAGCATGTTTACAAGAACACAAAGTGCCCAAAGTATGTACAAAAATAAAGATAAAAATACAAGATGATGATAAAATTAGTAAAAATCGATAGATCTGGGTGCTTCTATGAAACTGGGTTTGTTTTGGCATCTGGCACTTTTCCAGCTTTTTAGACCCAATAATAAAAGAGAAATTTACACATACATCCCTCCAGGATGGACCTAATGATGACCTCAGATAAATACTAATAAAATTATACTTTTGCTGTGAGCCATCCCAAAATTAATGAACGTTTAACCAAATATTGGGGCCAAAAATAGGACCCAAATATGGACATTAAAGCTACCGAGGTGTCAGTGCATTAGATCTGAAAACATGGCTGTAAATGGTCTTATATAGACTATAAAGACACTGTGTTGAATTTGTCGATCCTACTGGTTTTTCTAATCCAGACATGCAGGGTTTTCAGGAATCTCAGTCTCATTCCAGGTTTTGTGTGTAACCCATCGTGTCCACTCGTGTTACACGCAGAACCTGCCCAGTTAAACACGGCTAAATCACAAAAGATTTTGCAACAGCGGTCATTTTTGTCAAACACTCTGCCTTGGATAATTAGTTCAATTCCCAAAATGTACCTGCGAGAGAATAAAGAGATATTCCAAAAAAATAGTAACGTGTAATTTTCGTGTCCTTTTGACCGTGTTACATACAGATTTTATATTAAATACAATGAAAAATAATATACAAATTTGTTTTATCTGGAAAAATGGTTTCAGTCAGTATTTATGTTTAAAACAGACCCAAAGTGCTTCCAAACTTGCTTCATAACATTAGTCTACATCTGATTTGAATTTTTAGCCCCATGTCCTGTTTCATAGAAGCACCCAGATACTAAAACGGCTAAAAAGCGATGCACAATAATAGGATAAATAGTATCTACCACCACACAGATACAAGGTCTCAGTGTTAAGAACAGGTCAGTGACAGACGGAAGAAACAACAGCGGCTGTAAACTCACAGTTCCTGTCCCTGGTGAGGCCGATCCAGAGGTGGTGGTACTTGCTGTGGTTAAGGTTCCTGATGAACTCCACCTCGGCCCGGCTGTGGACAGACGCCAGCTCTGCGTGCGCCGACTGACAGACGAGTCTTGCATCTGACCAAGAGTATCCCTTCTGCTCGTTGTAGACAGAGTAACAGTAGCGGCCGTAGGGTACGAAGAAGGGCATACACTTCCCATCACCAGGGGCCGGAGTAGCCGGCGGAACCTCTGAAGGAAGTGAAAGTCGCAGAACGAATCAAACTTTACATAAAACTGGAGTGAGGAGGTCTTACATTATGTTAAAACTAAAGACTAAAAAATCATTTATTTTGGGGAGAATGTTCGCCAGATAATTTTTTTGTTTTGTTTTGTTTATTTGGAAAAGCATGCAGTACAGAATCACCCATTTGGGTTCGTCAGTGTCCACATGTTGGATATAAACGAAGATGCCAAACCAAGAGTTTTTAGTAGAATATAGAACAAATAAAGGAGAAAAGAAAAAGTAAAAGTGGGCGGGAGGAGAGGGCTTGCTCCGCTTCTTTAACGACAGGATAAGACACATTAAGGTGTGTATGTTTACATTAACCTAAACAAAAATGTACGTCACATAAATGTTTTCACATAAACAATGGATTCAATTCGCATCGATGACAGGTTTTACATAGTTCATCCATTTTGACCAAATTGTGAAAAAAGATTCGCTTTGACCCTTAAAACAAAAGTCAGCTTCTTCAGAATGTAAATGTCCCGTACCATGTCCATCCTTTCTTCACTTATGGGTGCTTCAGGATTTAACCGTTTTCTAGTTGTTCACCAGGTCATTTCTAAAATTCTGGGATATAATAAACCCAAGTCAAGTGTACTATTGGTTCTGGGCAATATGTCAAGCAATGCTGTATTAAAAGAGGACAGATATTTACTGAAGATTTTGTTAGCAGTCCACAAGAAAACAATCACAAGAAAATGGTACAAAGCAGATCCACCAACACAGCATGACTGTATGTAATGGAACTGCTGACCCATAAGATAAGGACAGAAGAAGAACGATGTGGAGAAAAGTGGGAGAAATGGTCTGATAACAACACTGGAGCAAACTGTAGAGACATGGCAATCTACTATATTCTTTTTCTTTTGAGGTTTGTATTTCTTTATTTAATTTTTGTTTTGTCTTCCTTCTGTATGTCCATATCTGCTCCATGTTCTTAAAAAAGAAACAATAAAAAGAAAATGTAAAAAAAAAAAAAAAACAACTAAAGACTAAATAAAGTGGTTAGGAGAGCCTTTATGCTGCCTCTTGGACAGGCCGTCGCTATAAATGAGAACCGGTTCTCCAAAAACAAACAAAAAAAAAAAAAAGGGCAAATAAAATACATAAATATAATACATTTTCTGAGTTATTACATCCTGAGGTCTAAAAGAAAGAAAGCGGAGGGGAGAAAAAAGGAAATGCAGCAAAAAAAAAACACAAAAAAACCCAGTTTTTGAGTTTTACCTTTGGAGTATTTGCAGATGTAGGGTTTAGGGTCATCACACTTGGTGTCATTCCAGGTTCCGTGGAACATGCGTGACCCGTGCATGCTCACACAGCCCTCATCCTTATGGTTACTGGGTTCCCCTGGACCCCACTGTGTGAAGAACACCGGCCAGCCGTCTGTCCAATAGTATGAGCTGTCCTCCTGCATCAGGAACATGTTCCACAGTGAGCGTTTCAGCTTCAATGTAAAGCGCTTTGGGTACCTTGAAAAGCGCTATGGAAATCGAATCCATTATTATTATTAGTAGTAGTAGTAGTAGTAGTATTAACCCATAAAGACTCAAACATCAGCCACTGACCTAAACCATCTTCTGATCTAACCTGTTTAATACCTGTTGATCCACTAATCCTATCAATCCATGTAAATAATTGTTGTAAAATACAGTTTGTCTCAGAGGCTCCGTAGTTAATAGGGACCATGCATGTTTATGAACATTGCTGTATCAAAAATACACCCATGTAAATATGCCACGATTAGTAAAACTTGTCATCTGCAGTCCCTCGGCAGGTCTGGGGTCAGTATTTTTGTCACTGTGAAGTCTGAATACCCTTTCAGTTTCGTACCTTGCGCCTGAGTCCGATCCAGGCGTCCGGTCCCCCCTGCAGGACCACTCCGGCTACGAAGGCCTGGTCGTAGCTCAGGTCGATGCTGGCCAGGTGGGCGCCCTGCGTCTGGCAGGCGGCCTCGGCTGCGTCCCAGGTGGCCAGCTCATTGACCAGCCGGTAGCAGCTCTGGTACCAGGAGATGTAGCCGTTTGGACAGGGGCTTCTGGTCGGTGGGGGGGGGTTGATGCTGCTCGCTGAGAAAGAAATGTGATGAATCAGAACTGGTCTTAAAAGTATCATTTAACCCTTTATCGGGCAAGTGACTATTTTTGGTCATTTCCACATACATTACAAGGCAAAAAGGTCCACCTCTGCATGAACAGTGAGTGGACCTGCTTTGTTCGGTACCATAAAGAAATGGTACTAATGTAAGGAATGATGTTCAAAGGGGTCATGTGGATGTGGACAGGGGTCTGGACCAGCACGCATGTGAAAGGAACATGTATTTTAGAACATTAGAACATCACTTTCAGAGCATTCCAACAACACAATGTGTTTTACATGTATTTTTTTTATATATAATTCTTGGATTTTTTTTTTTTTTTTTTGCCAGTTATGGGCAAGGAACCAAATATGGTAACTTCACTGACTGTGATTTTCTACATGACAAATTCTACATAAAAAAATTTGATAAATTTCACAAAACTAATGTCATTTTGTTATGTCCTCCAATAACACACTAATGTTGGTATTTTGAATATTTTGAACTATAAAGGGTTAACCCAGGGGTGGGCAAACCCAGTCCTCTTGGGCCGGTGTCCTGCATGGTTTAGATATTTCCCTCTTCCATCACACCTGCTTCAATTAATGATCAGCTCGTCATCAAGCTCTGCAGAAGCCTGATAACGATGCTTCCAGGTGTGCTGGATTTTTTTTTTTTCCCACTTACAGGTAAGGAACCAAATATAGTAACTTCACTGACCTTGATTTTCTACATAGCAATTTTCATTTTTATTGTTATTCTGTATTATTATTGCTCGTAATCTTTCTTTTTCATTGAATGTCTTACAAAGCTAGATATGTCCATGCTCCTCTCTGGATGTTTGATGAAAAAAAGAACGAGAGAGAGAATTAGTTTAATACCTAAGACAGAGACAACCAGAAACGTATTAACCCAGTGTTTTTCAACCTTGGGGTCGGGACCCCACATGGGGTCACCTGGAATTCAAATGGGGTCGCCTGAAATTTCTAGTAATTG
>JAPQRP010000005.1:57114252-57125359 GCA_037367295.1 Apogon hyalosoma
AAAAATTTTATAAATTAAACAACACAAATTTTTATCCAAAAAAAAAAAAAAAAAAAGGGAAGCCACTTGGTGTTCTTCAGACACACTCACACCGAGACAAAGATTAAGTTAAAACTGTACCTGGAGTCGACCTGAGAACGCCTGGTGTTTTTCTTTTTTGGCATAAAGTTTGATTTTTCTAAATGTATCGCCTCTCTGTAAGGAGCTTTGGCCTGGATAACCTGGCAGAGTGAATTTTCAAAACCGGACCAAGGCTCCTGTAGTCCAACAGCGTATCTAAAGACATCAATTCACATTTGTTTGGCCTTTCAGGGTCGCTCAAGGTCAAAGGTCATGGCACCAAATGAAAGCCCATATGTGACTTTCTATTTATTGCCAATAGTAATTATATCAATATCTTCAACTGTTTTAAAGTTATAGTACTTTGAAATGTGTCCCATTATAAACCAATGGGGATTTGTACAATTTCAAAAAATTCATAAAAAAAATTTAAAAATCAGTACTTCTCAATTCTTTGAGTAAACTCGATTGAACTTACCCCAAGGAACCTCTGCTATGAATTTCAATTGACTCTGACAGATTTTTCAGAGAAGAAGTTTCTTGAAAAATTGTTTACGGACAACGGACAGACAACAACTGATACCAAGAGTCCATCGGACCATGGGGCCATTGGACTAAAAATACATAAATAAATCACATCACGGAGTTATAACTGAAAGTACTTTTAACACTTACATTAAAATTCAAGCACTTTTCAGACCTTGAAAACATAACATTGGAATTCAAGCATTTTCAGGGATTTCAAGCACCCGTACGAACCCGTCAAATGCACATTTGTTACAGCAAAGAGAGAGAAATCCCACCTGTGAGCTTTGCACAACTTTATTTTATCAATTTATACCAATACAGTGTAAATAAAAAGCACAAGATGGAAGCGGTGAAAAGGAGGAAGATGAACATCAAGTAGAACTTTACAAAAATCTCATTTGCAACAACCTCTGTTGTAAAAATGAGAACCAGGTTGATCATATGCACTAGCAAGTATACGGATATCACAAAAACTGTGCAATATACTGTATAATATGTACGTTTCTAGTATAAACTATAGATAGTATTTCATATTTTAAAGTTCTCACACTGTCAGCCCATTCTGAGGATGATCAAACTTCTCTTATATATATGATAGAATTAATCATGTGTTAAATAAATATCTTTTACAACATATACTTAACTTGAGAGTCTCCATTTACGGCAAAAATATACTCAGGACTTCACATCTACTCTAGGAAAATAGTGCACGGCAATGAATAAGATAGAGTAGTAAAGGGTAATACTAAAGATACACCTATTTTATTATACAAAAGGTCCATATATTAAAATATAACAGAACCATCTATGGAGACGCGTCGGAAAGCACTCTGACAGTCCAGCTATCGTCAAACACACATCTCCAATGTGAAAATCTGCCCCTGGCTTTTTCAACATATTTTGACGTATACAATATCATAAAACTAAAAAAAGGAACTAAGGAGGTGCACCATATTGCTGTGGTAAGTCCTCTCCTATGTCATACAGTCATCACGCCTTTTCTTCGGAGGTAACGGCGACGATCCAGGATTTTTGTTTGGCACGGACAGCAGGTAAATCCCGGGCCTTCGACGATTGTTCAAACACAATTAGGGCTGAAACTCAGATAGAACTGTTAAGGGTCCTTTCCAGCAAAGTACAGTCACAGCCTCTGACAAAATTATTTTACAACGCACCGTTAAAAAAAATAAGTGCCTTTCTTACCCTGATGGCACTGAGGGCGTTTAGGATTCTTCATTTCAAAACTAAGTCATTTTAGATCATGTGTTAAAATATTTAGGTGCACGCCCTGCAATGAAACAAAAAGGCATGACTATACAAAGGACTGATTTGTCAAACCTCTCTAGATTATAAAAAGGAGCTGCTGAGCCAAAGCATAATCCAGAAAAAACTTAAAATACAGAGATCTCCTACGTGTTTTCATATTGGCTCACTATACCGTCCGTTTTCAAAATAACCTAAGCTTTTATTTTCTAAATTCACCTCATTCTCTCATAAGGTTAGTACTATATACAAGCTTTAACTACCAGTTTCCCTTAAGAGGTGATGTTACATCAAAGCAGCCACAAAAAGTAAATACAGTACAAAATTCTATATTACTGATTGCAAAAAACACCAGCAGGAGTTACGGGGAACGTATTTTGAGACACATTGGAAAAAATCCAAATCCAGATTTTTTTGCTTAAACTCAAGCAAAAAAAATCTGCCAGTGGAACAAGTGAAAATTATCTTGTACGATTTCTTGAAATAAGATTTTCTCGATCTACTATCTAAAAATAAGTTCTTACGTCTCACTGAACAGTTACTCTTTAGGCGATTATGTCTTATTTTAAGCGTGATGACATATTTTGACTCGAAATGAGAAAAATACACTTGGTAAGATTTGGATTTTTTCCAGCGAGCTCAGAGGAGACTTCAGCTTTGTCATATGTGCACTTCAAACGTAACCGATCCCCATTAAAGTCTCTGATTGCCTGGAATCCATCTGTAACAGACTAAGGCTGACGTTCAGAGAGCACCCGCCCAAATAACATGCTCTCGTAGTGTGCTTTGTGTTGTGTGCTTGTGCAGTATTCAGTCCTGATGGTCACCTGGGACCTGGAAGGGCCGTCACATGCAGTTGGCCACGTTGCTGGAGCCCTGACCGACGTCCCTGATTTGGCTTACGTGAGAGGAACAGACCGCCACCCCTGCTCCAGCTCGGCAATGAGACACTGAACCCACCAGCTCCCACCTGCACAAGACACACACAGAAGTCACTACTAAACCAAGCTCCGTCTTCACAAAATAATGATAGTGTTCTTCATTGTGTTATTTTGCACATTGCAGGACAAACAGGAAGTCAAAGACAAACAACTAATGTCCTTTAACTGGAGACACGTCAGTTCATGATCAGCACCTGTAACAACTTCATATCATATCATTGGACATTAACGTTAATAAACCCAAAACCGGAAATGTTCTGTAAGTTCAGTTAAAAAAAGGTTTAAAACAGCTACAATGTACTTCATTTATTCTTTTCACAGTTGAGTTTTCCTTTTTTTCCATCTGGACCTTCCATATAAACACAAATAACTTCTAAAAACAAACAATCAAAACTAAGGACCAATAGTGTTTTTATAAATGGGTTATTTCAATAAGAAGAAAAAGCAAAAAAAACCAAAATAAACCACTTAAACGACCGATATCCCCCGGAAATAAAAAGACAAATTCGTTGGAACTGTTCTCCAGATACAGACACTTCACAAAACTCCTTTCAGCGTTGATTAGTCGGTCTTTCTGTTCTGAGAACAGTCAAGCTAACATTAGCTTAGCACATGAGAGTGTGATCAGGGTTACCTTGTGCCTGCCTCAAATCTACAGTCATAGGCAAAAGTTTTGGGAATGACACAAATGGATTCTTTGCTTAAATGTGTATTATTTACTTTTCATTTCATTTGGTTGTTATTTATTTATTCTATTTACCCCCCTCCAGTTTTCTTCCTTTTCTCTCTCTTTTTCCTTTCTCATCTTCTCACTTATTTTCAGTTAATTAATGATTTTCTTTTGTTATACCCCTGACTTTGAAAAGCCCACATCACAACATTCACACCACACACACTTCATTAAACACAAAACATTTACACAACCAAGACAGGACTTTGATCTACTCTACCTGGCCAGTCATACATTTGGTTTCTTTTGTAGATTATATGCTATAGCCCACATCAACCCCCTCCCTCCTCCCACATTATGATGACTAAATGTAAATATTGTATATTACTGTACATAAGTTTCCTTGTCACTTGGTGTTGCTTAAATACAGGTTAGAAAAAAATAAAAGTTTTATTTGTCAGTGCAGTGGCCACATGACAAATAGTCACATATTTAACCCTGGATTTTTAACACATTTAATCGTCTTCTTGCCTCCTAACCTGTTCATTCGAGGCTCAAAAGCCTCCACCGTGTTCAGGTAGATGTTTCCGTTGTGTCCTCCGACCGCAAACACTCGGCCCATCACGGTGGCTACTCCGACACCGCCTCGCGGGGTGGTCAGCTCAGACACATACTCCCAGCGGTGCATTCGTGGGTCAAAGCGCTCAACAGAGCTTAAGGGGGAATTGTCATCGAAACCACCTTTAGGAGAAAAAAAAGACTGGCATTTAATACAGGGTTCCTACAGGTTTCTACAAGTTAAATTTAATACTTTTTAAGACTAAGAACAGAATTTAATGCTCATTTCACAGCCTATTTCATGGCCATATTGGCAAAAATTCATGACTACTAGAATTTAGAAAAATGTTTTTATTTTCCCCTGCACCTTGATTCCCACTGTTTAGAGTCATTTCTCATTGTAAAGTTACTGAGAATTGGTCCCTAATTCTCCATTGTTGGGTTGGAACAGGTGGAATTGAGTCGACTAACGTTACTTTCTTCGCATCTTGAACATTTCAGACACATTCAAACATAAGACAGTGGCAACATAACTGAAGACCTACCATATCAAATTTAATACCTTTTAAAAACTTTTTTAAGGTATTAAATGCAGATTTGTAAATTCAAGACTTTTAAGACCCCAAAGAACACTGTAAATATATGTCTGTTTCTGTGAAAACAGCTCAATCCCATCCACACAGGATGCCAGCCTGTCTGAAAAGACTGAAGATTAGACAATAAAAACAAACACAATGAGGAAAAAAACAAATACGTGTAAAGACTGAATGTATCCATATAAAACCAAAGAGCCTCAGGCAGAAACATAATAAATCTGGAATGACTTTGCAGATTCAAGTGGTTCTATAAATGTCTCATCCTCACTCACTGCTAATCAGTAACCAGACACATTTACAAAACATGAACTTTTGTCTGTAATGATCAGCATATTTGTGTATAATACTGATGGGTGTGCAGCGGGCGAGGCATGCAACCTGGGTTGTATGACCTCGTATGTTTGCGTCTCTCACCCACTACATAAAGGCAGCCGTTGAGTTTGCTGACTCCGTTTCCAGCCCGTCGTTGGCCCATCTCATTGACCTCTGTCCACTTGTTGAGGTGGGGATCGAATCGCTCCACACTGGACAGCGACGCCACGCCGTCATTACCTCCCACTGCGTACACGAAACTCTGACGAGGTGGTAAAGAGCAGAAGATTACGCAGTGCCATTTACAACATAGACTACATAAGCGAGGGACAGCTTTTAGTCTCACCCCCAATGCCACAGATCCCACTCCACCTCTGGGGGTGTTCATGGGGGCTACAGCGCTCCAGCAGTCACTTTCAATGTCATAACGCTCCACGTCATTAAAGCACGAGTTGTCGTCCAGACCTCCAATGGCATAGATGGGACCACCGAGGGCTGCCAGGGCTATGCCCCTCCTGCACAACACACATTCAAGCTCAAAAAGCATATTTGACTAAAATGATCTTCCTTGGTCATGAGTGACACAGTCTTCACTTTAACAAGAAATCACTTAGACTTCAGGGTAAAAAGCACAGCAATAAAACAAACTAAAACTGACAGCTCTCAACTTAAGAAGAGTATGAATGATTTCAGAATTTCAGTATAATGGTTACATTTCATTTCGCAGTTCGCTTTGTCCAGCTTAGTGAACACGGTCACTAGATAATCCTCTTCATAGCTCTGTGTGTTTACATTTTTCTACAGAATTTAGGGGTCAAGAGATGTCAGTGTATATTAGAGAGCTGCCACTTTATGGACTATATGTTTATGAATATGTATATGTATGTGAATATGTAGGCTCTATGTATGTGAATATGTATATGTAGGCTATATGTATGTGAATATGCAAATGTATATGTATGTGAATTTTTAAATGTATATGTATGTGAATATGTAAATGTCTATGTAGGCTATATGTATATGTATGTGAACCCTAACCCCCCAATCTAGTCTGCCTCAAAAAGCTTTCCTTCTTCTCCTGCCCCCCCCTCCACAAACTCACTGAAAAAGTTCCAGCACGTGACCACATGTACAGTTTTATGTTATAATGTATGTATGATGTCATATATGTCTATGTATGTGCTTGCATTCCTATCTGTACTGTAACTTCTGATGATGGTGGTGCCGTAATATGGCAGCGGCTGCACGGGTTTTTGGAGAACTGTGCATCGAAATTTCATTTGGTGTGACGTGCTGAATGTCTCGTTCTGCTGTGACATGTCAAATGACAGTAAAGGTTCATTCCATATGTATAAGTATATGTGTATGTATATGTTTGTACATGGAGTATTCAGCTGCTACTGCTCCTGTTACCATACTGTACAACAGCACAACAGGAGACCTGAGCAGAAAAATAATGTTTTTAAAAAGCTTCAACACCATTCATTCAAAGAAAACAGTCCTTCGTGTAAATATAACGTCACTGCACCTCTTTGTGTTCATGGAGGCCTTCATCATCCACTTGTTGGTGAGGGGGTCAAACATCTCCATGTTTCCTAAGTGTTCGTTACCATCATGGCCCCCAACAGCGTAAACCTTCCCTAAAAAAGCAAACATTGAAGATAAATGTGATATCTGACAATTGTTAGCCACAGAATGCCTGCGGTGAAATCTTTACATATCTAAGTATTCTATTTTAAATGTCAATTTAAAGTCTGAGTTTCAGTCACCTTTACATGATCGGAAATTCTTGAATCACTTCTTGAATTCATTCTTCAGTCTCAGATGACAAATGACTGTTTCCCTTTGGCTTATATTAGTAAACCCCTTCATCCCTCAACCACAGATCCTCTTACCTCCTACAGATATTACGCCCACGTGGCGGCGTCTGCTGTTCATCTCAGGGCCAAAGAACCAGCTGTTCTTAGTAATGGAGTAACACTCGATGCTGCGAAATGGGTCACCAGAACCGCCTCGGCCGCCCACACAGAACAAAACGCCTGAGGAAAGGTTTGGAGGAAACAAACCAGACAGTGTAGTGAAGGAACACATGCTATACATTATGCCTCACACACCCACAAGTTGTGTGTGTTAAAATCATATCAAAACAGTGGCAACGCATCATAAAATCACTGATTTTAAAAAGAGTGTCAAAACTCTGGAATCAAGGCTGTTGGTCTATAAATGATTCGACTGATTTTATATGTTTTTTCTGTTTGCAAATGCTTTTACAATTGTAAAACTGTAATTATGTGGCTGTATCGCTGCCATCTTGGCCAAGTCTCCCCCATCTCAACGGGACCAACCCAGTTAAATAAAGGTTATGTACATATAAAAAAAAAAATTAAATGCAACAAGTGGGATTTTTTTTAGGACTTATCCATTATTTGAAATTGATACACATGTCCACATAAAATCCCTCTCTGTATTGCTAACTGTTTTCTGAATATTGCTGCTTATAATATTTTATCAATACAACTTCTCAAGCTTTTAGTATTTTATTAAAGACAGTCCATTATGCTATGTATAATTCTGTTCCTTTTCTCTCTTTGTCAGTAATGAAAAATCTTTGTGTAATCTGTGATAGAAATACAGCATCAGCATTAATGAAGACGGTGTTACCTAAAGATACTCTTTTTACGACAATATAACTCAATTTTCATGAATGAATCAATAAATGAATGAGGTAATTTCTTCCTTAAATGCAGAAGGCTCAAAATATGTGTGTGAGCCGTCATAACTGTATGACTTCACATTTTAACCTCAAACTGTCAAAGTTATTATTATTACCTCCACCAAGGAGGTCATGTTTTCATTGCTTTGTCTGTTTGTTTGTCTGTTAGCAAGATAACTCAAAAAGTTATGGAAGTATTTTGATGAAATTTTCAAAAAATGTTGATACTGGTACAAGGAACAAATGATTACATTTTGGTGGTGATTGGGGGGGGGGCTGATCTGCCTTGGCAGAGGTCTGCGCTCTCTGAGTGCTTCTTAAGATATTGACTAATACTGTGATGACTGTCTAAGTCGTGATAACATCATCATAAAAGCTATAAACATAAATTGTTACAGTAGTAAATTACACATAAGATTCATAGTTTGTAGGCTGCTTACAAATATAAATTAATTACCAAAGGATTGATAACACTTGAATATGTGACTGACAGTCTTTGTTTAAACTTTGATAAGCTTTTTTATTGCTTTATCAAGATTTATACCATATATAATAGTTAACAAGGCTTTTTCCACATAAATGATTTACAGTGTTACAGTTGTATTGGTTTTAATGACAAAAACTGTTGAAAATGTGTACAAATGTCTTTAAAACCAGCAGTAATGGGCTCAAAGACTAACATGACCACATAAGTGGTACCTGCAGTGTGTTTCCGGGGTATGGTGCGGACTGAATACTCAAAGTCTGGCACCACTTTGTTGCTGAGGTGAAGGTGGTAGTTTCTGGCTTCGTCCAGTAGATCACGACAACTCAGGTTACCTTTGATCATCTCATCCTTAGCCACTGTTCCTGTCAGGAACTCCACCGAAAGCAGAGGGAGGCGCACCTGAAGAAAGCACATAGACTGTGGTTGTAAAAGAGGTTACATAACATAAATATATAAGTCTGCATTTTACAGTTATGTATCCAGCTTTATGTAATCAGATAAATAGGTCAAATAGAGGATACACTGCTCCGTATGCACAACCACAGACACTGGAAACATGAAAGACATTCAGATCATTCATGTACACTCTCTAACCTGAGACATGATCTGGTCCAGCCAGGCCTCATGGTGCTGTGGGTTTGCTTTCAGCCATTTCACTGCTGCATTGTACACCTGTGTCTCCGAGTGAATGTTCAGCTCACTGGAGGACAGCAGTGTGCGTAAGTGTTGTGGCGACACACATGTAAAGTCCTCACACTCCACCACTTCTGTGAAGTGCTCGCAGGCGTAGCGGTCGGCCATGTCCATCAGGTCAACACGATTGTGGCTCTCAGCAAAAGTACGAACTGCCAGGCAGTTGGTGGGGTGAAAGTGGGCCTTCATGTATTCACAACAGGCTCTTGCTACTAACTCCACCTAAAACATTCAGGCAGAAATAAAAAACAGTTTCACCTATTTTACCAGTGTATTATTATGTGTATATTATTGTATTATTATCAGTATTTTCCTGGTTTAAAATCAGTTCTGTGTCATTTTGAAGTGTTACATCAGCATCAGTCTATACATGTATGTACATACTCTAGTTCTGCACTGCTAGTTTTGCTTCTTTATTTACCTGAAGGATACATGCAGCATAAAGCAGTGGCTGCACATTGTCCACGGTTAAAGTCAGTCTGGAGGAATATGCAAAATGCACCAGGTCCTGAATCGCATCACCATCAAAGTCCTTGATTTCTATCAGTTCCTGCTTGGCCTCAGACATCTCCGACAGGAACATAGCTCTGATAAATGACCAACAGTTGTAAGTAAGAGTCCAATAGGATTTTTTTTTTTTTTTTATACAAATAAGGTCCACATTAACATATTAGAATGCAACCATCTCATAGAACCTCTGTCACAAAAATATACATAAATTAATATATAAATTAAGAGGCTGTTTACACATTCCGTATGTATCTACACAGCCCATTTGAACTGTACAAAGATTGTGAAAAAGTGGGATTACGTTATATATAAGCTGCATATGACTTTCACCACCAAATTTTCATCAAATCTGTAAAACCCGAGTGATAGCCTAAGTATCACAAATCTGTTAGTCTTACCGTGATTACGCACCTGAATCACTCCCCTCACAGTGAACAACTTTGAAGTGTACTCCGTCACAAACAGTCCATTTGTTTACAAACCGAAACCTAAACCAAACCGTTACTTGTTTTTTTTTTTTTTCCCAGAATTCCACGCAGCCACAGTATGGCCACAGCAGCAACCAACACGAAAATGGCTTCAATGCTTCTTGCTGCTGCGTGGAATTCCACAAAAAAAATGGAGAAATGGTTTGGTTTAGGTTTCAGTTAGTAAATAAATGGACTGTTTGTGATGGAGTACACCTCAAAGTTGTTCACGGTGAGGGAAGAGATTCAGGTGCGTAATCACAGAAAGACTAACAGATTCGTGACACTTAGGCTATTACTCAGGTTTTACAGATTTGATGAAAAACTGGTGACAAACATCATATGCAGCTTTAATTAACAATGACAACTAAAACCTAAACAGGACTCACCTGAAGTAGGGGATAACACATGCTAGCACTAGTTTGTGGCATGGTATCAGCCTGCTGCCAACCTATGGGCAGAGAGGATCACAGAACACGTTTACAACATACACCTGAATTATGAATATGCTTTAAAAAGAAAATAGAACCGCCAAAAATCTACTCTGCCAATGTTTAAGTCCAGGCTGAAAACGACTCTGTTCAACTGTGCATAGAACAACTGAAAGAGTTCCATCTCCACTCTTCTCTTTTACTTTATTTTTATTATTATTTATGTTTTATTGATTATGTTTCAATTGTGTGTTTGTAACTTGTTTCTTTTCTATTTTTGTAAAGCCCTGTGTAAGAATTGTGCTATACAAATAATTTTGCCTTGCCAAAAGACTTCAGTCTATTTTGTCTATAACCACATTCAAAATAAAAACAGGCTATTCCACTGACTTTGAAAAATGCTGACCCTTTAGCCTGGCATCTGTGAACCCTATATGTGAATAAACTATTGTCAGATGAAGTATAAATATAGCCCAACCTTCAGTGTGACATCGCAGAGCTCTCCCACTTCATAGAAATGCCTGAGAGAGTTATGGAAGTCCTTCCAAGCCTCGTGAGCCTCGAAGACAAATGATCCATCAGGCTCACATTCTGCTTTTGAGGCCCTGTTTCCAGGACGCTTCTCCTTGGACTTCAATTGCTTGGCATGGTCTGGCACCACGTCCCCTGGTGCCATAGCTGGCTACAGGATACAACACCTAAATAAAAAAAAACACAGATGACAGAAAAATACAGCAAATTAATGTAACTGAGCAGACAAAAGTGTAGTAGAAAGTATGATTTAACTATCGACAGTGACAGTAGTTACTGGAAGAATTCTAAATGCTTTCATAAAACATCTTATGTATAGTCTTATTCTTGTATATTCTTGTCTTATG
>JAPQRP010000005.1:57125459-57137707 GCA_037367295.1 Apogon hyalosoma
CAAAGGATTGGGACTGTGATTTTATCCTGTAAGAACCCTATGTATGAAAGATAAACCCTAACTCAGTGAAAACAAAATCCACCACAGGCTTCAATGGAAGAAACAAACAAAGGAGAAATAAGTGGTGGGGAACACCGCCTGCCAGCTGAGCAAGTTTGATCAGTATTCCTCCCCCCTCTTGGTGTCACCTCTCTTTTAACCCTTGATGGTGTAAAACATAAAAAAGAACAGAAAATGTGGCGATTCCTTCAAGCTCATACTGCGTACTGGAACACAATGCTGAAAATACTTACAAATCTGATGCATGAAAAAATCCTACAAATTGCCAAAAGAGATAGAGATATCCACAGTTGATACTTCTGTGGGTGACAACTGAGAAACAGAGCAGCCAAAGAGGCCGAAGCTCCACCCACACCTTCCAGATGAAACACTCTCTCCTTTAAGCTGACACTGAATAGACTCTGTGTCTCTCCCCCTCATCATGAGTCCGCTCAGCTATAAGAGCAGACAACATCAAGTCCCATCATAAGCACTGGTCATCTTCTTGCAATCTAAAGTAGTACGTCACATCCACATATCAAAAACCAAATTAACGCGAATGTACCCTGATGTTGACTCTACATGTGATAAATGTAAAGGCGCTCCAGCCTCACTCCATCACATGTATTGGACATGTTCATTTTACAAAATATGGCGCCCCTTCTTGGTATTTTATGAGAAACCCACAACAATCTCTAAGTGAACACGCCCCCTCCTCCCCTTTTTTATGTATTCATTCATTCATTTATTTATTATTATTCTTTCCTTTCTCTTTTTTCTATTGTCTTGCTTTGTTTACATTGTTCATTTATACTGCACTTGCTTATACTTTTTAAATACGGTTGTTCATATATATATTTTTTTTTTATAATTTTCATACCGTCTTTGCAGAAACTTTTCCAGCGGTTGTTTGTGTCGTCCATGTTTGGGTAGGGTTATGTGTTGTGTCATGGGTGGATGTTGTTCAGAAAATCAAAAATTATCCACCTGTACAGTAAATGTTTTATTCATGTTCTGTTATTAATAATAATTAAAAAAAAAAAAAAAAAAGACCTTTGAAAGAAAGATAAGCTCTGGTCATCAAAGGCTCTCTCCTCTTATGTTAAATTTAGTGGACTTCTCTGAAACATTTGAATTTATCGACACACGTTGGTGATTTAAAATACTGACTTAACTCAGTATCCATTAAAACAACTTCATGGATTTAAGATGGTAATATTCTCACATAACTGTATAATTTACAACTACATGGAGTGATAGCGAATTATTTAAACAACTAAGGTATATGACAGTTTCTTAACAATATGCAAACAGCAACCACTTCTAAATTACTGCTGTTTTTATCTGCAGCTGTGTGTTTCATTGAATCCACCACACAAAAGGGACTCCCACTAGACAACCGACATGCCCCATTAGACACAAAAGTACACAGGAAATGGGTATGCGCTCTTGAGAACCTACTATTGTCATGTTCAATTAATTCAGCCTCTTCCAAGAGGACACAACAACTACATTTGCTGCTGCTGAATACTTTGCTCCCATGGTTTGTAATCTGGACACATCAGTGTGATAACACTCATTACTTGCTCCCTGGACACTGTAACTATAGTTAAAAATAGAATGACTAGGCTTGTACAAACTATCAGTTGAGTAAACCATTCCATTACTACCTGAATTACACCAATGCTTTCCAACACAACTAATTTGTTTTGTTTTTTGACAGATGTGAGAAATGTTGATTTGGCATATTTTGCTTTGCTACTTTCTGATTTATCCAAGTAAAGACGGCCATGCTACTATAGTTTGAATATACAGAGTTAAAGCGTTCTTAGACTCGATATTAAAATCAAGTGTCATGTAATGTTTTCTTTTATTGATGCATTCACGTAACGCCTGCATCCAAAATATGCAGGAATGTAGGATGCTTTAAGTACACTGCACTTATCTGCTACATGTAAACACTTCCTAGCGCCTCAGACTTAATCAACAAATATCTTAAAATGTGTCTGGACTTTATAAAGTGTGACACCAATTGCTTAATTGAAAAACATGACACAAAATATTACAGCGCGACGCAAATGATCAAATGCTTTCGGGTTGTGGAGCTACATAAGTTCGGAGTAGGTTAATGTTATCAGGGTAAAACGCGAATATTCAAAATCAACAACTTATCTTTAAACCATAAATGTCAAGTTCTCGCAAATACAACGTTTTTGAACGTTACGGAGCCGCGTAGTTTAACCACATAGCAGTTGGTTAAACGCTAGCATGTTTGCTAATATTAGCGCACAGCTAATGCTAACTCGTAGTGGACGGAAAGGTTTATACTATTAACTCCACAAAACAGCAAGTGTAGAACGACTGGAAATTACCCTAAAACAACCATGAGTATGTGTGTTAGATATAAAGGGTAAAATCTGAATACCTCATATCGCAGCAAGGATTAAAATGCCGGCTTCATTGATGTGAATGTTTGGCATCGGCACGTTTGTTGTGCTTCCCGGTGCTTCATGGGTATTGTAGTTTCAAAAGAACTACCCGAGTAGAACTGGGCCAACCTTAACTTTGTTTTCACTGTACTTGGGAAGCAAGTGTAGTACTTACTATTAAACATGATCTACGTGTAGTTTTATTATTTTCCGATCTGTTTATTTTTATATCTACTTTATGTTTACCCAAAATATGGAATAATCTACCATCTCTATTTACAGAGCTTCCTCAAATTCAGTTTAAAAAAGGCTGTGAAAACTCTGCCCCTCAGTGATTCTAATTTTCCACATGGGATACATTTGGTATATCATGTAAATTTATTTGTTGAAAATGTACTTTTTTGCAGCTTGCAAATATTTTTGTATATTTTTCATTGCAGTTGTAAATAGTCTTGGAGGTTGCCACTTAGTAAGTCCCTTTAGGGTTTTTGGTAACCATCCATAACAATTTTTAAACATGTATTTATGTGTATGTTTATTATTATGTGAAAAACTAAATAAATACATTCATCTGGAACCACGCCCTCGTTGTACTAAAGTTGTTCCGCCTCCGCATCATTTAACTGAAGAGTCAGTTTGTTTGACATCAGCAGTCTGAGCAGTTACAAATTTAAAACCACTTGAAGTCGTGACAGAAACCAGAAATAACAGTATCTCTGTTCATCTGCCCTAAGCCAGTAATTTCAGTAAATAGCAGGTCACTGTACGATGCAGGAATGCGCAAAGTAAGGGAATGAGCTACTGTAATTAAAATGATCATATGACTGCCATCATGTAACTGTGCCAGCCCGTAAATTCTGTCTGAAAATTAACCTGTTGGAGTTCTATAAAGTCAATGAAAGATCTAGAGTTTTCTTCTCTTGCTATAATTTGCATGGACACAGTAGATAAAGAAATATAAACATTTTATAAATCCATATCAAACTAGTAGTAATAACGATAACCCTACAATTATGAAAGATTATTTATTTCACAACAGTGTGACATTGCAAAATAATACATGAATAAATTTATACAAGTTGATGTATAAATGTATTTGACACAGTCCAGAATCAGGTTTAGAATGGTGAGCAGATGGTCTCGTTTCCACATCCTACTTATACTGTTTCCTCTTCTTTAAGAGCGCATCACGTAGAGCGATCTGGATAATAAGACAAAAAAAACCCAAACAAACAGTTAAATGAATATTCTTTCTCTGTGCATCACAAAACAAACTTTTGCGCTTATGAAATGGGCCACTTGCCTGTTTGTCTCTGAAGGAGCGTTTGCCCTTGGTTCGGACGTTTTGACTGTGTCTCATCATCATGAAGTTCTTCGTCCTCCTCTTCTCTTTGTTGCTGGTGCTGGCATGAGGGTTCAGCTTGGTCCGCTTCCTCATAAACTCCTTCCTGTCTGTCCTTCCCGCCTAAAAAAAACCAATTAATTCAAATTACAAGTTTTTTTTTTGTTTTTTTTTAAACAAAACCGTTAGATCTAAACCGTCAAATATCTCTACTGTTAGACTTTAAGCTTTACCATTGCTGTTGCCAGTCGAGTTTCCTTGTCTGCTTTCGGTTTCTTGTGCAGTTTTTCAATATTCCTCAGTGTCAGCAGCTCCCCCCTGACCGGTTTAAATACAAAATAAGACAAATGTCAGCTACTCCCTTAACAATCTAAACATCACAGTGAAGTGCAGACATTCCAACAGAGTGTAGATTTAAAAAGCGTCCCCACCTTTCGTCTTCCTCATTGTCACTGTCCATGGTTTTCCTCTTCTGACCCTTGCCCGGTGCAGCGTTGACCTCTTTGGCCATCTGAACCAAACGGATCTTCTTAAAGTCATCTTGAGTGAGGAGTCTGCTGCCACTGACTGCTGCCGCCATGGCTTTTCTTTCCTCAACTGGAATACTCTGAAGCTTCTCCGCCTTATGCAAAGGAAAAAAAAAAAAAAAAATACAGCTTTTATTAAATTGTCCAAACAAAACAAACAAGGATTACAGCCCCAAAGTGAAACCACTGCGTTAGTATCTAGAAGTGTAATACCACCAAACATCACTACATATTGGTTTCATCTCCTTCCATTCTTAAATTGAATCTCCAGATTATTCATTATAGGCTCCAAATATGATGGACGAGACCAGAATGACTCCTGGTAAAAAAAAAAAAATAAATAAAAAAATAAAAAGACTTATTTTTTGGAGATGTTCAATGAAAATCTATGAAAGACAGGGTATTTTGAAGCTGCCATCTAGTGACTGTCAACAATATTACACTTAAAGTGTACCCGTATTGGTCATGCTTACGATATTAATTGTGCTTTGCGTATTATTTATAAGCAAGAGAGGCACAAATTCAGTAAAAAAAAAAAAAATTGCCATAAATGCACCACACTGGACCTTTTTATTCCGTGAATTATGTGTGGGGGCAGAACTTACAGGGAGCTGCCATTTCTGATCATGTTGTTTCTGGGTGATGGGAGTGCGAGTAAACAAGCAGCAGTCAGTGAGCGAGATTGAGTGGAAAGTATGTGTTCATATTTACTGTTTGTGCAGCCATAAGCTTTGCACTCCACCACTGATCAAGGTCAAGTTTATTTCTACAGCACATGTACTACAACGCAAAGTGTCCAAAGTGCCGTACAAGGATATATGTAAAGATATAAAATTGATTGTTATGTCTCTCTATGACTGATATTGTACTGCTGTAATCCTCCTTGATACAAACACATATTTATTTACCATGTGACGTCTCTTTATGGTATTTCTATTGTATTCCACTTTCTTATGCTTTAATTCATAGCGTCCTAGGTCAGAGAATGTTCTTTTTTGAGGCGAAATTAAAACATCAAAATAAAAATTAAAAAAAAAAAAAAAAAAAAAAAAAGATACTTGCAAAGCGTCTTCACTGTCATGATTCGGCCACTGCCTCTTTGTTACTATTTACGGTTAAATGATCAACAACCACCAGGCCGTGCACTTGCATCCTCACCACTCCTGTTGTGTCTTCATCAGATGAGTGGTGAACATCGACCCACTCGCCATCTTCATCATCATCACTAATACTGGCACTTTCCCAGCCACCTATTAGGGAACACAAAGCAGGAGCACATTAGTCTTTAATGACCAAACATAGTCACAAACGGTTCAATACAAAGTGCAGTTAATCTACCATCGATTCATAACTGCCTACCGTCATCATCCTCCACTCCTTCCTCCTTCTTCTCCTCCACCTCTAGGACCTCCGCTCCAGGTATGTAGTCTTTAGCCTCTAGTTCTCCATAGTCTTTGATTTTTGCTTCTAATGACGCCTCTGTGGGTCTCCCCTAAACAACAAGCATAGATTACAGTTACAGAGATGCATACTGTCAAATATAAATACTGTCTGCTAAAAAAAAAAAAGCAAAATAAACTGACCGTATGGAAATATATGCGCGTCAAAAATGGATTAAAGTCATTATATTCAGATTTTACATAAATTGCATTGTTTTATTAAAACCTCAAAACACAAAGAGTTGATTCTGAGCTACTACAGTTTAAATTTATAACATTTCACACCCAACTGTGTGTTTTTTAATTATTTCATGAAAAAACAGCACAAACATACTCTGAAGTTTTGCCATGCACCCACTCTTAATAATAGTCTTACCTAATCATGTAATGTAAAATGTCTTGTCCTGCCTACTATATGGAAGGCTTCAGGATGTAAGAATCTGGGAATATGGTTTGAAACAGCTCACCCATGTCTCTATAAAGACCCAGTGCTACTTTTGTGGCAGTAATTTTTTCCCTCTATTTAACCTTTCTTAAGTGATTTATCACCATTTATCATTATATTATTCTCTCCATTTAGCATTTTTTTCAGTCAAAACTTGTATTTTCCCATATTTATTTTACTGATCATATACTTTAATCATCATGCCGAGATTACATTTGAGGGTCATCATACCAAAAGCAGAGAAAGCTTGAGAAAAAGTGACCTTTTCAGTAAAATATATCCTTAACTGAACATACACCCAGTGTCCATCCACTGTCATTGATCCAACTCCATGGGTTTTACTGGTGAATCAATGTTGTAGAAGATGATGGAATTTTCAAATTCACTACGGAGCCTCTGAATGTCCAAAATATAGTGAAAAAACTATTTTGGAACTGCCACAAAAGTAGTACTGGGTCTTTATGGGTTTAATGGCATTTGACTGTTTGCTGGACTGATTGAGATGTTTATTTAAAATGTCTGCTTTATTTAAAGAAATGTATATTAACCCATAAGGACCCAGTGTTACTTTTGTGTCAGTTCCCAAATTATTTTTTCTCTATATTTAACCTTAAGTGATTTATCACTATTTATTGAAATATCATCTTCTGTATTTTGCTTTTTTTTTGGTGATCATGTAGATATTCATAAAAGCTCAAATTAAAGTAGAGGGTTATTATATCAGAAACACAGAAAACTGAAGAAAATGTGACTTTTTCAGTAAAATATACCATTGACTGAACATAATCCAAGTGTGTCCATCCACTGTCATTGATCCAACTCCATGGGTTTTACTGCTGAATCAATGTTGTAGAAGATGACAGTGTTTCCACAGTAACTACAGAGCCTCTGAACGTCCAAATGGGTCATATCTGATGACCATGAAAAGTGGAAAAACTGCACTTTACCAGAGTTATTTACATGTATTGATAGGATTAGTGGATGAATGAGTATTATACGTTTCAGATCAGTAGATGCTTTTGGTCACTGGTGTATATTTGGGTCTTTACAGGTTAAGGTGAGTAATACATTTTTTTCCCCCAAAAATTAAGGTTGATGTTAATGCACCTTTATAAAAGTAATGTGAACATCATGATCCAATCAATGAAGCCTAAAAATTCAGGGTTGTGGAACGCCTGTAACTGTCAACTCACCCTGTCCTTCTTGTGCAGCATCTGTGGATTGAGGTTTCTAAACAGCTGGATCAGTCCTCTGGCCGACATCATCACATCTGAGGGACAGACGGACGGAAACATGAGCCTCAGTCACACACAGACGCTACGTGTAGACTAAAAATGACATCCCACCGTGGACACTTACTCTTGTCTTTGTGAGTCTTGTACTGGGCCAGGTCCTGCAGAAGGTCCTCAGTGATGGCGAGTGGACAGCGGGCGACCACTTCCTTGATGGCGTTGATACTGAAATAGAAGAAGGGCTCATGTTATGACACAAAGACAGTACTGGAACAACAAACATGCATTCACTCACTTTTCACCCCTGAGACATTATTCCAGGTAAAGGTGCTGCTGTGAATTGTCGACTGTTTCAGTGTCATTAAAGCTGCTGTGTGTTTGTGCTTGTGTTCCTTTTCTTCAGTGGTTTTGTTTTACAGTGTGTTTTAGGGTCAAAACAGGTGGAAGAACAGAAAAAAAACAAAGAGAGGAATTGAAGTTTGACAGGATTTTATCAAATAAGGCACTCAGAAGCTCCAAAAAGACAAAAAAAAAAAAAAAAAAATAATTCACAGGGAGCTGCTGGTATTAGACAAACCAGAAGTACTCATGGAGAAGGCATGAACAATAGAAAAAAAAAAAGACAAAAATCCAGGCACTCACTTGGTTGGAAAAGCTAGAAATTGTAAAAAGCCTTTATTTCATGAGGGCCTGTAGAGTAATTCTTTAGGGTGGAGTTAAAAACACACCAACACGTGTCAGCATGAGCCTTCTTCAGGGTGGCTTTTTACAATTTTTCCAACCAAGTGAGTACCTGGATTTTTATCTTTTTTCTATGAGATTTCGGATGTTGAACATGAACTGTGAACTGGAACACACTGAACAACAACAAAGATTTGAATTTTGGCCCAGTAGTGTTTGTTTCTAACTCAGTCCAGCTGCTTTTTGGCAACTGGTTGAACTCCAAAAAGCAGTTACATGGTGAAAACTCAGAAAAAACACAGTAAAAAATAAAGGAAAAATCATGACAATGCTGCAAACGACAGTAAACGATAACAGTGTAAAAAAAAACAATGTCAGATCATCTAATTTTATAGTGAGTCGGTCTCACTGTTCTGTGTTTTGCCCCCAATTGCACAGGCAGCGGGGGTGCACTGAGCATGCTCAGATGTCTATAGAAACTGCAAGGTCTATTCTATCGACACGTTTGGAAATTATTCCTATTGAAAAAATGGTTGAATTTTTAGGAATATTTAAAATAAAACATACATTCAGAATGCTCAGCACAGACATGTCAGGGGTTACAGGGCTCATATTTCTCTAAACCCACTTTTATTAGTCTGTAGTTCATTTATTTGTGTGTTTGGACCCTAATAGTTCATACAGTTTGAATTTGAACCCTCCAAGTGCTGCAAAGCTATCTTTAGATTCATTTTGGCAAAAATCCAGTGGATTTCTACAACCTGTTTTAATTCCTGTTCAATTTGTTACGCTTTATAACTAGTTATGTCACAACATTTGCACATTTAAGGTCAAGACTTCCGACAAACATTTCTCTGAGTATGACATAATTGTTTGTCAGCAGCAGTGGTTGAAGTAAAAACTGAAAATGTGTCCAAACTTTTGAGCCGATTACCTAGAATGTTCAGTTGTTGGTTGTATTAACAAACACAAGTGGCTGAACATGACAGAAACCATGGCCAACAACCTGGAGGGGGTGGGGCATAAAGGGGCTAATTTGCATTTAACGGGCCAGCGCTAAAACCACCTTTCTGGTGTCATTACTCAGAAACAGTGTTGAAGATGGACCTGTGGAGTTGAATGAATGAAGAATTCAGACCCAAGCAGAGCATTTACAGTTTAGAGACCACAGGGAAATGTTGGAAAATGCAGAAATCCATGTAAAAATGCAAAATATCACTGCTTTAAAAAACTGCACCCTCAACGGAGACCAATACAAGGCTGATAAAACATGACTTACCCCACGGTCATAACCTCCCCAGAGTTTCTATCAGTCACAAAGTTGTTAGCGATGGTCATGATCACAGGCTCAATGATCTATGTGAAAGTCAGGACATGTTACACAGGGTTTCTTGCGTGACATTAACCTTAATTTGATAAATAAATATAGTGGTACCTCTGGGGGGACGAGCTGATGAGAAGACTGAGCGGCACAGAGGAGAATTTTTGTCACCTCTGGAAAGACAACACGCTACGCTGTTACAAATGTCTGATTAAGAGAAGAAAGTCTAACTCGTTTGTTTAAAAAATGTCATTATTTGTGTGTACCTCTCTGATGGGGCTGTAGAAACCTCTGCATGAAGGGATAAAAGTTGAAGAGGAAAAGCTGCAGGAGCAAAAGACAGACAGAAACTCTTATTTACCAACTACATCCAGATGTTGTTACAGACTAGTGGTATCCTTGAAAAATGTCAAATGAAAATACTACATACAGCACAAAACAGTAATACAACAAAACAACTGAAATTAAATTCATTATGTCTGTTGAAGTTCTCATTTGAAGAGGTCATCCTTCATCCTTAGGTGCTTTTTCAAAGAACATGAGCAAAGATCAACAACAAATTGAAATTGGGAGAAGTTCGATAAACAAATATTTTATTACTACTACTTTATTACTCAATCAATCCCTTTATTTGTCACCAATGAGGCAACTGTTGTGCAATTATTACTACTTTGGTACTTGCTGTTTCTGTTTGTACTTTCTAATGTGCAACTGCCTGTTTTTCCATTATTGTTTTGCTATTTTCTTGTGTGTATATTCCATCTTCTGCTGCTATTGGAAGCACAATTTCCTGAAGGCTCAAAGGATCAATAAAGTTCTTTCTAATCTAATCTAATTATTACACACCAAATATCTACAAAAAAATAAATAAAATCCTCAACATACCAGAAACCGCACTAATATCTAAAAGCTGCTTAAGAAAAAAAATACATTGATCAAAAACTTCTATTAGACATTATCTGAATAAACTCCATGTATTTGGTAGTTCATATCCCAATTTTTTTCAGATTCTTCATTGATATTATTCCGATATTGGGATCATTTTGTACACTGCCAAAAATCATGCCACATCCTGCTCACCGCACAACCTCCAGCAGGGCTGAGGTAATAATAGTGGAGCCTTTTTGATCTTTGATGTCATAAGAAAAATCTCATGTTTTTCCGACAAAATGTTTTCCAATTTCTGGAATTAAATGAAAACGCTTGAGTTTCACATATTTCATACCATGTGTCATCACTTAATTCTACCGAAAGTTCTTTACTCCGTTTATCTCTAATGTACAGAGTCGAAGTTTTTCCTGTTAGACACCAATCCCTGATATGGTTTGGAAATCACTTTTTCTCCTTTGTTCTTACATGCTCTACCCACAGTTTCAGTGATCTGGTTTATTTCACCTAGGAGGTCTGGTCTTATCTCCTTTTGATCATGGTCTCTAATCTGAAAGTGCATAAAGAAGTCACGATGTTCCAAGTCAAGGTCGCATAAATTCCATGTATTTTTAATGTCGATGTTAAAAAGCTTCTTCATCAGGTTTAATTCTGGGTTCCTACAAGTTAAATTTAAACTTTTTAAGACTATGTAGGGCAGAATTTAACGTCTATTTCACAGCCATACTGGCAAAAAAATGTGTGACTCCAACTCCAATGCCTTGATTCCTACCGTTGTGAATCATTTCTCACCTGGGGCTGCAAAGCTAGTGATAACTGGTTCCTAATTTCAATATAAATTGTTGGGTTGGAACGGATAGAACCGAGTTGACTAACGGTACTTTCGTTGCAGTTTGGACATTTCCTGGATACATATAATCACAACACAGCCAACAAGTTTATGACAGCATAATTTAAGACCTACCATATCAAATTTAAGACCTTTTAAGGACTTTTTAAAGGTATTAAATGAACAGATTTCTAAATTCAAGACTTTTAAGGCCCCGTGGGAACCCTGTGAATTACTCACTTCGTGAATTCCAACCAGTCTGGAGATGAGCTCCATCATCATAATCTTCACCTCAAAGCGTTCTTTAGAGTCTTCCAACTGTTTAAAGAGTTTCTCTGAAAAATCTGGATAAAAGAAAATGAGGTTCAACAACGTGACGCTCACACTGATCTTAAAATCTGCCGTGTAGGAGCTGGTTACGGATAAGACACCTGAACATACCCTGAGGATCATGAATCAGGTGAATTGCAGAGAAGTTGAAAACCTCAGCTTTCTTCTTTTTCTTGTGTTTCTGTTCAGTAAGTGCAACAGACCAGAAATATTATTTAAAAAAAAAAAACAAAAAAAAACCTCATAACAGTTCATTTAACATCAGTAAAATAATCTAAGGCGTGGATATAACATCAGTACCTTCAGGACTTTCATTGCCTTTTCCATCTTCTTTTTGTTTTTGGAGGTTTTCTTGCCAGTGGAGTATCTCACCATCAGGTCTCGGGCTGATGGCCCCTCATTCTGCAAGATGACAATGATTAAGAACCACATCTGTGTTTTTTACATTACACATATATTACACAACTCAAGGCCTGTGAGTGCATAAATTTAATTGAGGTTTTGCTTTACAAGAATTGTGGAAAATATCTAAACTACAAAATCAAGTTTCTTCTGGTAACCTCTCTTGCTTCAGTGGTGCTTTATTGTACAGCTGTGAAAAAAAATTATTAGACCACCCCTTGTTTTCTTCAATTTCTTGTTCATTTTCCTGCCTGGTTCAACTAAAGGTATATTTGTTTGGACAAATATAATGATACCAACAAAAATAGCTCATAGTAGTTTAATTTCAGAGCTGATATCTATCC
>JAPQRP010000005.1:57139063-57150749 GCA_037367295.1 Apogon hyalosoma
ACTGGACTGAATAAACATGCACAAACAATAATTCTGTGACTACGCTAAAGTATTTTAATATGAAATATCATGTTGTATTGCTGGGTCATATGATTAAAAATGTATATCAGAATGTTTAAAACCTCTGATTCTTTCACATAAATCGTAGCATTTATTTTTGCTTTGAATCTCTCAGGCCACAAATCTTTATTACAATCTTGTGGCTTATTTTACTGCAGGAATACATTAAACATTTTAAGTCAGAAATTGTAGAATCACAACAGTTTACGTTGTACAAACTGGGACACAGTGCAAGAGAACTTAAAAGTACATAGAAACTGTGACAACGTTTAACGCGGTTTCCTTTTTCAATAGGCAAAAGTATAACAGAAGGGCACAATTATTAAGGCACACTCAAAATGAAGGACAGTTATTGGCTCATTTTTAGTATATTTTTAACTATTTTCCCACAAAATCACTAATTCCAGTTGAGAAGTCTCCTCAAATTAGCCAACTACTACTATGAGAGCAAAGTTCTGCCAGTTTGTAACACATACAATTGACACCTATCTCTGGTGCAAGCAGTATTATATATTTTGCTGCCTATTGAAGTATCAGATTTGTTATTTCAACTGCTGGACAGTACGGTGGTGTATGGAAACTTCATATGGTATGGAAAACATCTGATCAGGTTACTCCGCACAATAGTGGTAGATAGAGGAAACTAGTGTATACATGTTTTAAGAGTTGTGTGTTCTCACCTTCCTGAGTAGTTTGTCATGACATCGCAGCAGCTCAAAGAAGAGCTCAAGCAGGCCAGAGGGGTCGATCAGGTTTTTATTCCTCAGAAGAATCAACGCTTTGCAAAATGTCTATAGTGGATTTGAAATGATGCAAAAGCCCAAAGTCAGAACAAAGAAAGATATCGTTTGGATCAACAACAACAAGGATATATCTTCAATTTCAATAAGTGATAAGAATAGAGTCTTGTTTAATGATTAATGGCATTGACATTTTGGATTCTAAATGCAGAAATAAACATATAAGAAACACATTCTATGAAAGATGGAAAATAACTCCAAGAGAAAAGGCTTTTTGGGACTGTCCTTTCATATACTGATTTGCAAAGAGCATGGATGTCACCACACAAATAGGCTACTGCATCAACAATAAGAGAGATTCATATCAAGAGTTTACACAATATATATATATATATATATATACACATACTACTAATGCATCTCTTTCAATTTTTTTAGAGCTAGAAAATAAATGGAACTTATGTAATAATGAGCCTGAAACTTTAATACACTTATTCTATCAATGCAACCACTCTATTACCCTCTGGACTAAATTGGAAAGATATACATTGTGTAAAGTCAGACACCCATTTGTAATTGATTGTAAGTCTGTTACTACATGTTTTACTCACCAAGAGAGCAGCATTGAGTGCATTGTTAACTTATTAATATTGTTTGGTAAATTTCATATCCATAAATGTAAAGTATTGAAAATGACCCCCAGATTACATTGACTCTTGGCTGAATTTGAACAGTACATATGCAGTATTAAGCTTACAGACTCCCCCAAATGTGATAAGACCGTCAAACTACATGAATAACTTTTAAAAGAGAACTAATGTTTAAGAATCCCTCGGTATGCATTTGTTTTGTGTGTATGTTTAGACTGTTGTAAGTTCCTGTGGCCTATGTTTGATCTTTGACTGTAATCTTTGAAATGAAGGTTAAAAAAATACATAAATAATAACAATAATAATAATAATGATAATAATTTTCCAAGTATAATGACTTGATGAACCAGCAGCTACTGCAGTGAAACCCTCACCATCCTGAGGTCTGGCTCCAGAATTGTATGGTTGCTCAGTAATAACTCTGAGAGCTCCTGGGGAAACGTAGACAGGTGCTGCAGGTAGCAGTGACCAATCTGGGAGAAAACAGGAGCTTTTACTACACTGTTTAATACATGTTCTACACTGTCACACACACTGATAAACATAAGTTACCTGTGCCAGGAACATGACCAGGTCTGCCAGCTCCTTATTGGGTTTGTCGGGCTGAAGTTTAAAGATCTGGACATTGGATTGGTAGTGTCGGTACTGCTGGAGAAACTGTCGAATACGATTGACATTACGACATGTGTTGATAGTGTTCTCAATGTGAAGTAAAAAGTATGCTAGCATCGTTAGCAGCCTTAGCTCGTTGCACTTACCTCCTCTACATAGGACTGCGGGTCTCTTTTTATAAGATTCTGCAGCTGCGGCAGATTGTTTGGTAACTTGTTGCTTTGTCGTCCGGACATGGTTTCAGACTAGTTTTACGATATGTTATAAAACAGTATTTAAAAATACTACTTCTACAAGATAAGCATGGCAAACGCGTACGCCGCCATTAAATATACCATCACTTCCGGTGGCTCACGCGCGTCACAGCTCTTCTTCTTTAATTTTTTTAACGGCGGCTGCAGACTTCATTTGTGCATTTCCGCCATCCTCCGGATGTGAATCATTTCTCATGGCTCACAGATTTTGATAATAAAATAAAATAAAATAAAATAAAAAAAAAACTTCCTTGTATTCTATTGCCTATCTTTGCTGTTTTTACATACTCTAACAGAAATTTAATAACTCTGTCTCCTGATAATTTGCTTAATATGTTTTATGTTGAAAGTTTCTCCTATGTTCTCTAGAGTGTATCTCTTCTTCTTCTTCTACTACTACTACTACTACTACTACTACTACTACTACTACTACTTCTTCTTCTTCTTCTTCTTCTTCTTCTTCTTCTTCTTCTTCTTCTTCTTCTTCGTGTGTTACAGCGGTTGGCATCCAGATTAATGGTGCACTACCGCCACCTTTTGCTCCGGAGTATGAGTCAGACAATAGAGTTACATTCTTTATCTCCACAATATAAATAATAAATGATAAATAAAATAAATAAATTAATAAATAAATAAAAATAATATGAACCTGAATCCATTCACACATATACACCTACATTCTCATGCACTCATTCTTCTTCTTTTTTTTTTTTTTTTTGGGCAGATTAGACGTGGTATAACACAATGGCACCTTCTATTTGGTGTTAAAGTGTTATCGCTCCCATTCTATCTAATAACGGTTCAACCAAAGATAGTAGCACTCAAGGTGAAAAGGCGTCGTCACTAAGAAAATCGCTGATATAACATTAGATACAGTTCTGTTGTTTTGAGGAAGTCTACTATGTTTCCTCAAGGCTACAGGAGACAAACACACATTAATGAGCACAATCAGTCTCTTTTGTTCGTGATATGTTCAAAGAATATAAAATAATGTAAATATTATCGATATCTATATAAAATGTCATTATTTTTTATTGTCAACTTGTATTCTGACTCTTTGTGCTGTTTTCAGTAAAGCAGTGCAGGTCATTATTGAAATGAAGTGGCTGCATCTGTGTTTATAAGTATTTGGGTCGCTAATAAATGACACATAAAAAGTGAACACTCCCTCAGGTGCTTTCTCTGGATTAACAAAATGTCTTCAAAATAATGAAAAAATGTTCATCTGACCTGAAACCTGAAATAATTAGAGTCTGGCGACGAAAGGTCAAAGGTCAAGTTCACTGTGACAACACAAAACCCATTTCTGGATAAACTAATATTTCAGATTGTGATGCAAAAATAACAGACACATTCTTTTTCATGAATCTTCTGTCATTTATCTTTTAGGAAAATGGTAAAAAAAACAAACAAAAAAAAAAACAAGAAGAAGTAATAAGCTGTGAAATGACACAATGGATCCTCACACTGAAAAAGATAAATGTGAATGTTTTTAATAACTAGTTTTTACAGTAGAAAATCTAGTTTATGTTTATACTGTTCTTAATAATATAGGATACAAATCTGAAACATCACTGTCATTTTGTTTATTCAAGGGTCTCTCCTCTTCAATAGTTTTACAGTCATTCACAAAAGGACTCAACTACACAGCATTATCTAAACTCCACATATAAAGTTGATAGTTTTAGAGGGACCTTATTAGAAACAGAAGTAGAATAGAATTCCCTTTATTGTCATTATACTGAATGTTCAGTGAGATTGGAGAGCTTCTCCTTTTTCAGAGCAAACAGGTAACTACATATAAAATATAAGGTGCAAAATATGTACAAGATAGAATCCTACAAGACAGTGCAGTTAATTTTATATACAAATATGAAGATAAAAGGATAAAACTGAGAATGTAAGAAAATTAAAAATGTACTGCACAGTGTGTTATTATTACAATGTGATTATTTAATTCCACAAAACACTCACAAGTACACACCCTGAAAAACAACTGCTTCTCCACTTTTTACAACTGTTCTCAAATGTTAGTGATGGACCGCTCAAGGAACCAACCTGTTTCCATGGTGAGTTCCATAAAAGTGCCAGTATCAGAGTCTTAAATGTGTCTTTTCTTTGTGTGGTTTCATTATTCATTGGGAGTCCAAGGACAGAACACTTTGAGAATGAGACAGACTGGTCGGTCACATGTTAAACCCATCTTTCTATCCTACTCCAGTGGGGTTGGGGGCTTCGGATGGCTGTCAGGATGTTTGTTGCTCGACGACTGCCTGAAGAATAGTCCTGATGAGAGGTGGCGTCCAACGTCATGATGGAAACTTGTCCTTGGAAAAGGGGTCTTATCTCTGACTGATGATGTTTGGTCTCGTTGTGGGAACAATCCGGTGACTGAGGCCACTTCTCTGGTGAATAATAAAGGAAATCTGGGCCCTGGTTCACAGATAGTGAAAGCGAAAACTTCCTGGTTTGGGAGTTCAATCAGTGGGCTGTTATTTGCAATCTTCCATAAGAATTACTTGTTAAATTCTATTATCACTGTTCCTGTTGTAGCAATATGGATGAAACACTAAAGCAGGGGCAGACAAACTGTGGCTCTGGGGCCACATTTGGCTCTTTGGACCCTTTTCAAGTGGCTCCATGTGGCTTCGTCAAAAAATATATGGAAATGTACAACACTTTTTTTTTTCGTTTTGTTATTGTCGCAACCATAAAGTTATTCTGAATTAAAAAATAGTACTAGTAGTAAAAGTAGACTGTTTTATTTTATGACAGTGAAGGTATTCATCTGTTTACTCCATTTGCTTCATATACCAGTCGATTTTTGCCGCACAAATATAACGACAAATGTCAGTTTTCTTTAGCGGAGTTCTGTAATTTCTTTGTCATTCTGTAAATGCACAGAAGCTTTGACATATTCCGTACAAACTAACCCTAAACACTTACCCCTTTGAGGTAAAACATACAGGGATATCTTTTGGCACCAGACAGTTTTATTTATTATTATTTTTTTCTATTTCAGTTCTAAAATGGCTTTTTAGATAGTAAAGGTTGCCGACCCATCCACTAGAGTATGTGTTTGTTCAGTGCAGACGTGAGACGATGCTTCTATTTTTTCAGTTCAGCTTTCTGAGAAATAAATTATATTTAAAGAGCACAGTTTACTATTGATATTTACCAAATCGTATTTCTCCTTGAATGAAAAATCTACAAGATGGAGCTGTATTTTATATTCATTAAACCAGATATCTCAAAACAGTGAGACATTTAATTATTTATCTTAGTATTTGATCTTTTATTATGGCTTATTGCATTTATTTTACCGTACAGCACTCTGGAAACCTTTGTGTTTGTGTTTTTTTTTTTTTATAAATAAAAATGGATTGGATTTCCATAAAAAACTGTTCAGGCTCTTCCTTTATGTATAAACCTGGTACACTAACTGCTAATTTCGAGGGGGGGGTTGTATTATTTTCCTCTTCCTGAATCGACCTGATAAAGTTTGTGTTATGTCTTTTTTTGTGTTTGAATCATTACAATAAAGGCCTGAAACAAAAATAAAAAGCGCCGTCCTGTTTTTTTTTTTTTTTTTTGCGCCTTCCTGTCAAACTCGAGGCGCGCGAATAGGATGACATTGTCCCCTCTTTTAGCCAATAGACGGCTACAAAAACAGTCACCTGACAGCACATCCAATCGGATTCGTTGACTTCTTCCGGGTCGGTTCAGAAACTATAAATAGCCCGGCCCTGTAGCGGAAACACTCAGTTACTTCTTACACCGGACTCCTAACGTCTCAGCCGTAAGAATTAACGCTTTTGCTTCCTCTTTTTTCCCCTTCTCAACTGAAATTCAAAAGACTCCACACATCCAAAAAACATGGTGAGTATGACACGTATTTGTCTTTTTTTTTTTTTTTTTTTTTTAAAAAATAGGTTTATTTATTTTTTTTTTTAACAGAACCTTGAATTTGTCCCATAATGAACTTCTGTGCACTAAAGGTTCTCCATCAAAGCTTTTATTTTATTTATGTATTTATTTTATTTATGTATTTATTTTTATTTTCCAACCTTGTGGAATCTGTGGCAGACAGTTGTCTCCGTGGAACAGCCACAGCCCAGAAGTGCGTGTCCGGCCCGCATTCCTGCTTTACCGCCTGTTTCAGAGGCCTAGGGCTGACTGACTGCAGCAGCCTCAAACCACAAGGATTCAACAAGGGTTCTGCTGTTTTAGGCAGATCTATTATCATCTGTCATGTATAGACCCGGTTATTTTACATATATTTAAAAAAAAAAAAAAAAAATCTAGGCGTGGCTTTTTTTTTTTTTTTTTTTTTTTTTTTTTTTTTTTTTTTTTGACTGATATAAGTTGCTCCGAATTTCAGTCTAAAACCTTTATCTTAAAGCCTGAATAATGAAGGCGTGTAAATCCCTCCAGTGTCCGTCATCTTGCTCGTGTCCTAGTTTCTGCTTCTCTACAAAGACCCCTTTTTCTGTCACTTGAGCAACATGTAATGAAGCATCTTCTGTACCTGATTAGTTAGAAAAGCTGGAGCAGTTTTCCCCAGGTTTTACAGACTTTTTGTCAGCCCAGCCTATAATGAAACTTTAGGTAACTTTAAATAAATAGGACATATTTGAAAGATGTTAACTGTGGTTTGGTTGATGAATGGGCTGTGCTGTTGTCTGCAGGTCATCTGTACCCCTCCCCCAACATTCAGAACCCATGATGACTTGACAAATAATTGCACAGTAAAATTAAACGTGGCTATTATTATAATAATAATAATGATAATAATAATGATGATAATAATGATAATAATTATAAGTTGGCTAAAGTAGCTGGGAGCTGAATATCAAATTAAATAGCAGGGGGAAAAAAAATCAGTGTGCTGAATCTAAAGGTATATTAACCCTTTCACAGATGACCTTTACTAATATAGTTGTCTGTAAAATGTCTTGTCACTACCTTTTATTAAAAAAAGGAATCCACTTGCCGGTATACTGTAAGTAACTCTTTCCTGTTTTCCACAGCGTGAGTGTATCTCTGTGCACGTCGGTCAGGCTGGAGTCCAGATGGGCAATGCCTGCTGGGAGCTCTACTGCCTGGAGCATGGGATCCAGCCAGATGGACAGATGCCCAGTGATAAGACCCTAGGAGGAGGAGACGATTCCTTCAATACGTTCTTCAGTGAGACTGGATCTGGAAAGCATGTGCCCAGAGCTGTCTTTGTGGATCTGGAACCTACCGTCATCGGTAAGAATCGTCACATCTGACTGAATAGTTGTTAAGCCAAACTAAAGTTTGTCGGAATGAGCGACGACTCCTGCAACGTCCTTCTGTTTGTCTACAGATGAGGTGCGTACAGGAACCTACCGGCAGCTGTTCCACCCTGAACAGCTGATCACTGGTAAGGAGGATGCTGCCAACAACTACGCCCGTGGACACTACACCATTGGCAAAGAAATCATTGACCTGGTACTGGACAGGATCCGCAAACTGGTGAGGAATTAAAGTGAACTTTATTTTGATTGGTTGACTGAGCTAAACTCTAATATTCTGTGTATATTCATATTGTGTTCCCTTCCTCTGTCCTCAGGCTGACCAGTGCACTGGTCTTCAGGGCTTCCTGGTCTTCCACAGCTTCGGAGGTGGCACCGGCTCTGGTTTCACCTCTCTGCTGATGGAGCGTCTGTCTGTCGACTATGGCAAGAAGTCCAAGCTGGAGTTCTCGGTCTACCCAGCTCCTCAGGTGTCCACCGCTGTGGTGGAGCCCTACAACTCCATCCTGACCACCCACACCACCCTGGAGCACTCAGACTGCGCCTTCATGGTTGACAACGAAGCCATCTATGACATCTGCCGTAGGAACCTCGATATTGAGCGTCCTTCCTACACCAACCTGAACAGGTTGATCGGTCAGATTGTGTCCTCCATCACAGCTTCCCTCCGTTTCGATGGTGCCCTCAACGTCGATCTGACAGAGTTCCAGACCAACTTGGTGCCATATCCCCGTATCCACTTCCCTCTGGCCACCTACGCCCCCGTCATCTCTGCTGAGAAGGCCTACCATGAGCAGCTGACCGTAGCTGAAATAACAAACGCCTGCTTTGAGCCAGCCAATCAGATGGTCAAGTGTGACCCTCGCCACGGAAAATACATGGCCTGCTGCCTTTTGTATCGTGGTGATGTGGTTCCCAAAGACGTCAACGCAGCCATTGCCACCATCAAGACAAAGCGCACCATCCAGTTTGTGGACTGGTGCCCCACTGGTTTCAAGGTTGGCATCAACTACCAGCCACCCACTGTGGTTCCTGGTGGAGATCTGGCCAAGGTCCAGAGGGCTGTGTGCATGTTGAGCAACACCACCGCCATCGCTGAGGCCTGGGCTCGACTTGACCACAAGTTTGACCTGATGTACGCAAAGCGCGCCTTTGTTCACTGGTACGTGGGTGAGGGGATGGAGGAGGGAGAGTTCTCTGAGGCCAGAGAAGACATGGCGGCTCTGGAGAAGGATTACGAGGAGGTTGGAGTCGATTCGGCTGATGGGGAGGAAGAAGAGTACTAAAACGGAAAAGAAGGCACCAATGTAGCAACCCATTCAGACGTGTCATTAAACATTCCAAGGAGAAGGATGTCTGACAGTTACAAGTCTCATCATGGTTTCAAGTTACAATCATAATAGGTCAATGTTCACATTTTGGCTGTTGGTATAAAATAAAAAAAGTCAGTTCTCTGCTCTAAATAAAGATTGTTGTAACATTTGGGTTTGTCTTGTGTAGTTTTTTCTTAAATAACATCTTTACTTTACTCTCAATCCTGCCATAACATGAACACAACTGAAATTTTAAGATTGATTGACTTCAATGTAGCATAACTGTGGGTGGGGGGGTGAGAAGGAAACTTGGTCCTTAAAGTTTCAGACTAATCCAGTGAAAGGACATGGATGTGTGCAGTAATAGAAGTGTTTCAGTATCAAAGCTATAGTTTGTCTTCCTCAGTGTTTTTTTTTTTTTTTTAAAATCAACCCAACTGGTGCCTCAACAGCATGAATAGTTAAGTCATTTTATTTCTAAGGCTGACTAAAAGGTGCACTGACATGAAAGAAAAGCAAACATGTACATGACATTTAAAATGTATCCAGTTTAATCTTCAGGAGATGAATATGTACACTTATCATTTACCTCAGGCAGTGAGCAATTACTGTATAATAGATTTACAAAGCAAATACTGACATAGTATTCTGTCAAGGCATGTTCCAGCATCAAAATAAGATTCAAAATACAATTTTGTTCCACATAAAATATCATTGATCATAATTATTTTAGAATATCCAAGAATCTGAAAAAAACAACAATGTTCTCTTGTAGGTGACGATAAGAAATACAATCAGCAGTTCTCATGAATGCATCAAAAGGGAATAGCAGCCAAAGAAAGAGAACTCAAAGCGTACATAAAAATATAAACTTCTTTAAAAGGATCTGACTGGTGGAGCTGAATAGTTTAAGGCATCTTAAAAACATGTAGTGTAGTTTGGCAATCTCTGCCTGTGTCACCCCTCCACTGTTTATTTGTTGTGTGAACAGTCTCCGAGCCTGGCAGCGAGATGTGGTTTCTGCTATCCTGAGATTTTTTCTTCTGCTTGAAGGCACCGGAGGACATAAAGGATCACTTGATAGCAGAAAATGTACTGGTCCTGTGAAAGAAGAAACACATGATTAACCTCTGTGTCTGTTTCAGGGTCATTAAAGCTGCTGAGTTTGTGCTCGTGTTCCTTTTCTTCGGTGGTTTTGTTTTACTGTGTGTTTTAGGTCAAAACAGGAGGAATAAGAGAAAAAGACAAAGAGAAGAAGTGAAGTTTGACAGGTTTTTACTAAATAAGGCACTAGAATGTACATTATTAAGAGATTTAGGAGGTTGAACATGAACTAGAACATACTGAACAACAAGGATTTGAATTTGGTCCCAGTAGTTTTTGTTTTGGGCTCTTTCTTTCTAAATCAGTCCAGCTGCTTTTTGACACCAGGTTGAACTCTGTAAAGGAGTTACAGTCAAAACTCAGTAAAAGTGGTGTAAAAAAAAAACAACAAAAAACTGCAAACATGGGAAACAAAAAAAAAAGAAAAAAGTATTTTTTAAAAAAGCCCAAACTCTTTACTTTTATAGCGAGTCAGTCTGTGTTTTGCCCCTCCTTCCACAAGTGTTGAGGGGGTGCACTGAGCATGCTCAGATGTCTATCAATTTTCCTATTGAGCTACACTGCAAAAAAGATCTCTAGATCAGTGAAAGAAACCTTATTTCTGAACATTTTTCTTATTTTTCATCTAAATAAAAAAAAAAAGCTTGCCAGGAAATTTTTGTATAAGAAAACTACATCTAACTTTTTCTTAATGAGGTTTTCCAGCTAATATCAAGTTGGATTTCACTAGTAACAACGTATGGCCACATTTTGCAAATTTATCCCAGCAAAGGATCAAGATTGTTTTCCTTATTTTAAGATTGAAACCACTTGCAAAAAAAAAAAAGGAAAATCACCACAACACTGCAAACAGTAAAAATAAAAAACAAGGAAAACAGTGTAAAAAAAAAAAAAAGTCTATTTTTATATGGCTCAGATGTCTATGGAAAGTGAAGTCTGTTCTATCTGGGCGATTTGAAATTTTTCCTATTGCGCAAAAGGTTGAATTTTTATGAATATTTAAAACCAATCTTACATTCACAGCATCAAAGCATGTGAACAAAGACATGTGAAGAACAGAAAAAGCAAAAGTCACCTCCGTCTGGACCATCCCCTGTCTCTGGAGTCTCATGTTCCTCACAACATCTGAAATATCAAACTAGAAAATAAAGAGTTCGTTAGAGAAAATAATTCACTCTAATCCCAGCGACCTGGCGTTTCCAGAAGTCTAAGGATGGTTACAGACAAACTTACATCAGCGTCTTTACTGATGAGACCCAGGACCACGTCTATACAGATGAGCGTTCCTGAGCGGCCGATGCCGGCGCTGCAGTGTGTGATGATGGGTCCGGATCGATGGACGTGTCTCATGTAGGAAATGAACGTGAGCAGCTGTTCGGGCTGAGAGGGCGTTCCATGGTCAGGCCAGCCCGTGTAATTCAGGTGAGTTACCCGCTGGACTTCATTGGTCTGCAGAGGAAACACGGATTAATATCTAATAACGGTTAAAGGGTCATGTTTATCTAAACCCACTTTTATTAGTCTTTCATTCATTTATTTGTGTATTTGGACTCTAATAGTTCATGCAGTTTGAATTTGAACCCTCCAGGTGCTGCAGAGCTATCTTTAGATTCATTTGGGCAAAAATCCAGTGGATTTCTACAACCTGTTTGAATTCCTGCTTAATTTGTTACG
>JAPQRP010000005.1:57181910-57193623 GCA_037367295.1 Apogon hyalosoma
TCTGCAGAGCTTGATGATAGGCTTATCATTTGAATCAGGTGTGTTGGAAGAGGGATACATCTGAAACATGCAGGATAGCGGCTCTCCAGGACCAGGGTTGGCCACTCCTGTTCTACAGCATGGTTTTTAACTGATGCAGTGAGTAGTTTATCATTTCAGTTTGATAGAGAGCATAAAGACTGGACTGTGTTTCAATGGATAAAGGTCATGTGGTCTGATGAGTCCAGATTGACCCTGATCCAGAGTGATGGGTGCACCAGGGTGAGAAGAGATGTAGATGAAGGGATTACCCATCATGCCTGGTGCCTACAATGGAAGCCAGTGGGGGCAGTGTTATGATCTGGGGGTTGGGTCAGTCGGTCTAGGTCATGTGTCCAAAATAATTACATAAATAAATGTGACATTGAATAATGCCATTGTGAATATTATCATAATCAAGCTAGTGGTTAAATAAGGTTAAGACTATACATTAGCATATGGGACATTTTGGCCAGGCTATGTAGTAGATAAAGATGATGCACATTGCCACTGGATGTTTTGCTATAAAATGGAAAAAAAAAAATCCATTTTGAGCAACTGCGCTGTGCATGGTGGTGCATCATTCTGTGAAAGGTTACCTGCTACTTCTAGAAACAAAAATGCAACGACTCAAGATTTTATACGATACTGAAAACATATTTAGGGCTTTCAAATTCATTTCTAACATCTAACCTAAATCTTACACACTAGACATGTACACCTTTTGATACACTATATGGACAAAAGTATTGGGACCGGTTGAATTCAGATGTTTCTTTTCTAACAGAGGTCTGGGATACAAAACAATAATGACAAATGTCGTAATACAGTTTTATATTGTGATAAATATCATTGCATTGGTTAGTTTGGTTTAAACTGTTATCTTTACTTTCAAAATGCCTCAGAGATGATTTTTACTTAATTTCTCTCAATACTTATTTTGATTAATATTGATGTTTACATCATAAATCAGCATGAACAGGACATCTCACAGCTGTAGTCATGTGTCCCAATATTTTTGTCCATCTAGTTTATAAACATCAACATTTACTTAGTTTAATGGGAGATTTTTCTTCCTAAGTGAGATGTGAAGAAAGTAGATAAATAATTGTGATAGAAAATTAATATTTACTGTCAGAACATGAAAAATATTTTTTAGAAATTTAGAGGTAGAACATTTAAAATAAAAAATAAAATCAATGTTGAGAGAAATTAAGTAAAAAAAATCATCTGAGGCATTTTGGAAGCAAAGATCACAATTTAAACCAAACTAACCAATGCAATTATATTTATCACAATGTAAAACAATATCATGATATCTGTCATTATTGTTTTGTATCCCAGATCCCTGTTAGAAAAGAAACACCTGAATTCAACGTGTCCCAATACTTTTGTCCATATAGTGTATGTTATGTGCTGTCAGACCAGCAGCAATCATGCTAACGGCTCGTTCATGCAGATTTTCTGTAAGGCATGGCATGTCAAATATGTAGCCAAATTAACATTTTATGACTTGTTTTTATAGGCCTAAATGCTCAAAGAAAAGTGCCACACCCGACTGTTGTAGCCAGCGCGCTCCAACTCAAAACAACCCAGATCTCTGTTGCTCATAACAGGAAAACACACATAAAACTGATGCATGTCTAGGGAAAAATACCCGTAAAATCAGTGTGAACTCATGATTGAAAGCCTTGCTCTGATCATGTGGATGGATGTTTTCTTTGTTGTTCGGTTCATGGGTCAAAGGATGAGGGAGGAGAGAGAAGAGGAAGAAGACAACAACTTTTTTCCTACCTAGGTCCTGCAGCTCCTGGTTGTTTTGGCGGGCCTTCATCTGCAGGTGGAACTTGTGCTGATCTGAGCAGAGCTGAAGCAGATATTGACAGGTTTTGTTGCTGTCAGTCTGAAAAAGGTGCTTAATCCCATCGGATGTGTTCTGGAGACAAATCTTCTTTTTCTGAGGGATGACAAGTTAAACGGTCATTTAATTTCAACATCAGCAAAACTGAGGTTGTCTTCAACAATGTGGTGGTGTTACACTTCTGTTAATTAAAAAAAAAAAAGGAAAAGTACATACTGTGAAGGAAATCTTCTTGGTCTCCCGCCAGGGGAACCTCAGTACTGGTGTACGGTTTCCATTAAGGACTTCAAAGATGATCACCCCCTTGGAGTAAACACCTAGCATGATGCCTGTCTGGGACCTCTTCTCAGGGAGCACCCGATGGAAATGGACACCGTACTCTGTCAGCCTCTGGCTCACCTTCAGGACAAACCACACACTGAGTATTACAGTTTTCACAAATACACAGCATTGACAGAAATGGCAAAGATACAAATGTGTCTATAAACACAGAAACTTTTATATAAAGTATTTCACCACACCAGGGCTGGTTGGCACTATAATATCAACACACTTGATACTATAGAAGATATCGCTGGCCTCATTGCATGATCACCTAAGTCATATTTTTGTCCAAATTGTGATATCTGCATAAAATGAAGCAGCAGTGTTATGTCGATGTCACAATTTGGCCGAAAATATGACTTAGGCAATTAAGCTATGAGGCTAACGAAATAAGAAATGGCTTTTTTGTTTTATAGAGTATGTTGAATATGTCCTACCATCTACAACTGCCTGGAGTTAAACAGGACAAAATGGTGTAGCTGGTCAGAATGCTTTCTTTTCTACCTCTGCTTAGATCTGCTTTGTAGAACTTATTTGTGTTCTCACGGCGATATTCTCAATAGTGTGTTGTGCAAATTATACCCTTATAAAATCATTGCAACTTCTTGCAATTTCCCCTCTGTTGTAAATATGTATATAGTCTGTATAATTTTTTTATTATAATTATTATTTTTTATTTTATATTGTTTGCTTTTGCACTATCTTGTTTTTTACCCTATCCTTATGCATGTACACTTTTGTCTTGTGCTAAATCTTAATCTGTTGCTGCCTTGACTGTTGAATTTCCCCATCGAGGGATCAATAAAGTCTAATCTAATCTAATCGAAAGGTGGGAACATGTCGATTACTTAATGTCACCAACTCCAGATATTCTGAGTATTTTGTGTTTAAGTATTTTCTGTTATCAACGTGTAAGATACTTAACTTTACAGTGCACATTGTTTCACTGCATATATTGACGTTTCTTATAATTACATCGAGACAAGTTCTTTTAGACGCATCATTCAGCCATTTGGACTGAACCACACCAACTATAGTAGAACAGAGGCATAAAGAGCTATAAAGGTCCTGTTTTTGTTACTGACTAATTTAGTTTTGGTATATTCTTCAAAAATATAAAATGAAGTGAAATGAAGTTCCTTTCTATTTTGGTCTCACTGACCTTGAGGAACTCGAACTCCGCCTCCAACTCTGATGCTCCATAATAGTTGCTGTGAAGTTTAGGAAGCTCCTCCTTGATGGTCGTTTGATCCACCTTATCCAGAACAGACACGGGCAGATAGTGCTCCAGTCTGAAATAGGTTTTCCCATGGAGCTGATGCACAAGGAATGGAAGAAGACGCATCAGTTTTAAGTCATTCTTTAAGTGATTACTGCTGCTGCACGGCGAGCGTCCTTCTGTATTTCACAAGGTAATGGCATGATTAGAGACAGGCAGCAAGATAAAGATACAAATATGGGTTAGTATCACTATAAGGGGCCTTTCAGACTTCAATATGTCCAAAAAAAAAAACAAAACAAAAAACCGAGACTTAACTTTCTGTTCAATGTGTTAAGTCTACTGTAGGCTGTTAGAAATGCATGTTGGTCAAACTCCTACATTTTTAATACATTCAATACATTTTTTTGCAAGCGGATAAAGTACAAGCAGACCACAAAATATGAAACAAATATGTCCAACCTGTCACCCACAAATACATGTAAAAATAAGTGACAGGGTGGACAGTTTTGGCTAAAGTTAGCATTTAATGAGCACACATTGGACCTGGAGTTGGCAAAGTAGGTCATCTTTGAACAGGACTGTGTAATGTTCAACAAATATATTTAGAATTTCTGAAAAGTTTTATATTAAATGATATTTTGTGGTGACAGGGTGGACGTGCTAAGCTTGATGACATCCAAGTACAAACACAAACTGATGAACACTTTGAAATGTAAATGTAAACACTACATGCTCTCACAGACTATGTTTCCACCTCCAATGAAGACACTCAAAATGATGATGTCATCAGTGACATCATCAACCAGATTATACAAGATTCCCCCGAAGTGACAGAGTGGGTGGGAATTTCAGAGAAACATGTAGAATGTTCAACATAAATATGAAAATAAAATATAAATGACCAAAATTACTTGTTTTATCAAAAAACTGAGCATCTAAAAAGTATTACATTTTTTTTCATTTAAACACTTGTCAATCTCACTAAAGTTAGAAGGGCAGTGTGAGGGACATGAACAAATCATGTACATTCCCTCAAAGAACATTGTATAAAATAATAAAATCACATTTCAAAAGGTTTAAAATTGTACTGATATACAGTCACAGACAAAATTATCAGACTGCCCTTTTCTTCAATTTCTTGTTCATTTTAATGTCTGGTCCAAATAAAGGTCCATTTGTTTGGACAAATATAATGATACCAACAAAAATAGCTCATAGTAGTTTAATTTCAGAGCTGATATCTATCCATTTTCCATGTTTTCTTGATAATAACCAAAATCACTTCAGTTCTTCCGTCTATATCTCTGTCATTGTACTGACAAAAACAGTGCTTTTATTCATTCTATGTTTTCTTTTCTGTTTTAGTCACATGATACACACAGGAATTAGTTCTTGATTGCATAACCATTGTTTTTGATTACTTTTGATGGTCTAAGAATTTTTTTCCGTGACTGTGTGTAAATGTTCGCCCCTTCATAATAAACCCCAGAATTTCATGATTTTGCAGTATGTTCATGGTGATTCTGTTGGGGGACACCAAAGGTATGGCACTGTGATACTGAGCCATATACTACAGATGACAGTGTCAGAAAGGCACATACAGAAAGCCAGTTCTACACACAAACAGACTGTTTACTGACTGATATGGTGGGGAGTCAGTACCTCAGGTTGGTAGTCACTGAATTCAGCCTGCAGAGCCAGAGAAGCCAGTAACATGGCATTTTCTGTGTCACAGCGCATCCTCTCCTCTAATATATCCTTCCTCAGCTGTAGGTAGTACTGATGTTTGGTCATAGCATGCCTGTTAGCCACAAAAATGAAAACAAACATTTATTTTACACAAATATGGCAACATCCAGATAAATCTATCTGTGAAAGGCAAATGTACGTGTCATTTTATGTGTTCTATTTTTTTACTTACTGTATGAAGTTGACATCATCAAGAAAGAATTTGATTCGCAAGAAAAGGTTAAAGGGTACATCTGACTTTTTCTTCTTGGGATCATCCTTCCACCCCTCAGGGGCTATTTTGGACAGTTTGGCATCAGGATCAACGAAGAAAAATTCATTATCTGCGTGTGACATTTTGAAGAAGGGGGGAGGGGCATTAGGATTCAAATAATGTAGGTTTTACATCTTTCACCCTCTGACACCATTTGGGACCATTTCTGATATTTCTTTCACACTTCAATCTTAATGGTCAAAAATGTTTATGTTGTTTTAATGCTAACGGAATGAAAATGTCCAAATATTAATATTTTTCTCCAAAGTTTAACATTTTGGCTTTGGCTCTTATTACATCATTTAGCGTTACACATTTTACTGTGCATTTTAGGACCAAAATTGACAAACAGACTTCCATTCTGTTCAACTCTAACCATAACTGCAAAATAATACATGCAATATAATAACACAGCACAATATTAAGCCAGTTTTTATTACAATACAACATGCAAAAATACATTTACATTTTCCACTCACTTTCTCCTCCCCCTTTAGTCCATTTATTTAGTTATTATTATTAACTGCACTCTGCTTTTACTGGTTTTCTATTTTGAAATTTGCATGTTTCTTTTTAATTCTATTTAAATGTGTGTGGTTCTTTTTAAATGTCTGCTTCATTTCACAATAGTTTTTACATGTCATATGTTGAATGACAATAAAAGCATTGAAATTCACTGGAACTAGCATCTATCTCTGTGCTAAAAACTCAAACCTCCAGTAACAGTTTGTAAAATGCTGATGCAAAGTGTAACATGTACATATAAGAATGTCTGGGTCTAAATATAAGAATAGCAGAGCATCCAAATAAAACAACTTTTTTAAGTCATCCCTGAATCTGTACACACTAAACCAGGCAAACACACACTCCACATACAATACCTCTGAGGTACGCTAAGCCGAAGAGATGATGCTCCACCAACCCAACGTGGGCAACCACCATATCTAGAACGTCTTTACACACAGCCTTGACGTCACAGCTCAGCTCCAGCTTCTGGCCGTTCAGCAGCACCACTCCAACTTTCCTCTGCACCTCGTCTGCTTTACAACGCTTCTTTGTTTAAAAAAAAAAACAAAAAACAAAACAATTAGATTATATTGAATTATGAATGGAATGCTTAGTATTCTCAAGTACAATATAACTTATTAAAAATATCAGAAACAATAATTTCCATTCTCACCATTATAGAAGAAGGAACTGATAAGTTAACACACGGGTCACTGGCCATCTTCACAAACTCAGGCCCATGGAATGTCTGTCATGGATGTAAAAACAAACAGTCAAAAGAGGTGGTCAGCTTTGACTGTATTAACTTTATACTTTTCATGATGACTACTTGTGTTTAAAATGTTGTAACTGGGTGCTTCTATGAAACTGGTCCTAAAAACAGGACATGGGGCTAAAAATTCAAACCAGATGTAGACTAATGTTATGAAGCAAGTTTGGAAGCACTTGGGGTCTATTTTACAAATAAACATTTACTTAGATAAAAGATAAATTATTTTTCAGATAAAACACATTTTTATATTATTTTACATTATTTTTTATACAAAAATCCGCATGTAACACGGTAAAAAGGACACGAAAATTACACGCTACTATTTTTCTGGATATCTCTTTATTCTCTAACAGATACATTTTGAGAATCGAACTAATTATGCAAGACAGAGTGTTTCACAAAAATGACCGCTGTTGCAAAATAATACGTGATTTATATGTGTTTAAATGGGCAGGTTCTGCATGTAACGCAAGTGGACACGATGGGTTACACACAAAACCTGGAATGAGACTGCCGATTCATGAAAAACCCACATGTGTGGATTAGAAAAACCACTAGGATTGACCAATTTAACACAGTGTCTTTATTTATAGTCTATATAAAACCATTTACAGCCATGTTTTCAGATCAAATGCACTGACACCTAGGTAGCTTTAACTGTCCCAGTTTTGGTCCTATTTTTGGACCCAATATTTTAATCAAAAATTCATTAATTTTGGGATGGCTCAGAGCAAGAGTATGATTTTATTTGTACTTATCTGAGATCATCATTAGGTACATCTTGGGGGGGGATGTCTAAATTTCTCTTTTATTATTGGGTCTAAAAAGCTGGAAAAGTACCAGATACCAAAATGTACCCAGTTTCATAGAAGCACTCAACTTTAACAACTGGAGCTCAGTTTACTGAGTGCTAATGTATTATGTGCCATACAAAGACATACCGAGTTCTATTCAATACATCTGGATATTTTGAGCTCAAACAAAAAAAAAAAAAAAACACTTCCTTTCCACACAGATCACTTGTTTTGTACAGTCACACCTGGTTTCATAGCTTAACTCGTCACAAAACTATAATGACAGCAGCTTATGAAAAGCTTTTTCAGTGCTGCAAAGTAACTCCCTTGTTGGGCTCTTCTTTTGTGATCACATTGAACCAGAGCTAGATGAGCAGGATTCCTTTAGCTTCAGTTGGTAACGTTTTCATTTACCTTCTAGAAACGTTCACACCTAATATAAGTAAAAAACAAAACAAAACAAAAAATCACATATAGACAGATCACAGCCTTAGCAAGTACAATTAACCTGCTTGGAATATGCTTAATTTACTTCACTAATTGTTTTAAAACATTAAGATTTGTGATATGTGAGATAAATTAAGATATGTTCCAGTCCTGTGGTCTTGATGCAGGAGATCAATCTCCCAGTAGAAGTGGTTGGTACTTTCGCTGGAGGAGAACTCAACTAATTCAGAGTCCATATATGACTTCCTTTCAGTGCTCAGTAGTAACTATATTGATATTTCTCACCATTTCCATGTTATAAGCCATCAAAATATGGGCCATTATAGGTAGAGGCAAATGTCTAATATTTCAGAAATTTGTCAAAAATGTTTAGACATCTGAATTTCTCAAAACTGTGAATAAACTTTGTAGACATTGGCCCAAGGAAGCTACATATACAATTTAAAATTAATCTGATCAGTAGTTTTGGAGAAGAAGATTGTTGAAATCTAGACATTGGTGACCTTGAGTTTGACCCTTTAAGGTCACTCAAGGTCAACGGTCGTGGACCCAAATGAAAGTCCATATTTGACTTCCTATCAGTGCTCAATAGTAACTATATTAATATCTGTAACCATTTCCACGATATAAGCATCAAAACACGCCCCATTACAAGTAAAGGCAAATTTATAATATTTCAAAAAATTTGTCAAAAAGTCAAAAATCATAATTTCTCAAAACTGTGAGCAGACTTTGTCCCAAGGAAGCTACATGTAAAATTTGAACTGAATCCGACCAGTAGTTTTGTCAGAGAAGATATTTGAAGAATTGCTCATGAGGACAACGGCGGGCGCAGCATCTTGACAACAGCTCATGTCCTATCGACTGGTGAGATAAACATCCCATAATCCCTCATATGTGTAATTAGTGGAAGGCTAACATTCCTCCATTTAGCAGATGCATAAAAAGTGTCCGCCTGTCCTCACATATGGAAGTTCACCTCTGTTGTGTGACATCTCTAATCCTAGTGGAGTGCGTCATAAACAAACCCAGTCCCGTTCTTCTCCTGGAGTGTGTTCACTTCATCTACCTTGGGTTTACGCAGTGGCACGGAGGAGGGGTACAGCGGGTCTCGGAGGTCAAGTACAGAGGTGCGTGATGGGGCCAGGGGGTCATCTGTGGGGTAGAGGTTTGCCCTGGACAGCCTGTTGGCCAGGTGGGCCTGCAGCCGCTGCACCTCCTCCTCCTGCTTCTGGAGGAGCAGCTCCGCCCCCAACAGACCTTCATCAGCTGGCCCCTCATACTGCCTACACAGAGGAGGAAGGTCGCCGTCAGAACAAGCGCCATGGGACAACTTTACACTGCGGTCATTTACATACAACTACACCAACATGAATGAGTTAAAATGCACAGCAGCAGTATTTCACATACACTTCACATTAAAGGGCTTGTATTTATCTAAACCCACTTTTATTCGTCTGTGGTTCATTTATTTGTGTATTTGGACCCTAATAGTTCATACAGTGTGAATTTGAACCCTCCAGGTGCTGCAAAGCTATCTTTAGATTAATTTGGGCAAAAGTTGAATGGATTTGTACCACCTGTTTTAATTCCTGCTTAATTTGTTAAGTCTATAACTAGTTAAGTCGTCATGACATTTGCACATAAAAGGTCCAGACTTCCGACGAACACTTCTCTGAGTTCGACATAATTGTTTGTCAGCAGCAGCGGTTGGAGTAAAACTTGACAATATGTCCAAACTTTGAGCCCATTACCTAAAATGTTCAGTTGTTGGTTGAACGGGACAGAGCAGCACAGCTAACAACCTGGAGGGGGCGGAGCCTGAAGTGGCTCATGTGCATTTAAAGGGCCAGCGCTCCAAACCACCTTTCTGGCGTCATTACTCAGAAATAGGGTTGAAGACGGAGCTGTGGAGTTGAATTAATGAATAATTCAGACCCAAGCAGAGCATTTACAATTTATGGAGACCACAGGGAAATGTTGGAAAATGCATAATTCCACTTAAAAAAGCAAAATAGCACTTCTTTAGCATCATTTGGAAGGTAAATCTCAGCTGTCCACTATTAACCTTTAACAGAAAATGCCTTCTTTTTTTGCCAATTCTTTTGCACCTTTTTTCAGGAAGACCTTATCTATTAATATGTGGCCATTGATGATGATGATGATGATTATTATTATTATTATTACATGTAATAAATGCTTAAAACAGTGTGTTTTAGCAAACAATAAAACAAACTGACATGCATTTTCCCATATTTATTATAAAAAAACAACTGTAAATAGTCATAACAATATTTTATAAGATTACAGAAATAAACTTTCAACTATTTTACATGTATATAAACATTTTTGTTCATACAGAGCATTCTGTGTCCATGTTATCGCTTCTTATTTGTAGTTCTTTCTAGTCATTTTTATCCTGTGTGATAGTCTGTACACTTTCTGTCTAGTTGTGGACAGAGCCCCTCATTTCACTGAGAAAAACATCCATGATCTGCTTCTTTTACAGACAGTGCATCTATTTCTGCCCAACTAGCTTTCTGCCTATACATTTACACATATGCAAATAAAAAAATATACACATTTATATCATATTTACAGCTAAAATGCAACTATCAATGAAAATACAGATAAAAACAGTGAAAAAGGGCAAAAAAAGGCTGAACTCCACAAAAACACAGCAAAACACACTGGTAGAACACTCCAAAACAGCACTATCACTATTATATGCAATTATTTACCAGAATTCACCGCTAAAATGCTGCTTTTTAAACATGCATTTCTAACAGCCTACAGTCGACTTTACACATTAAACATAAAGTTAAGTGGACAATCTCACAGTGCTTTTTGGACTTTTTGAAATCTGAGAGGCCCCTTATAGTTATACTGACCCCTACAATAAAATGAGGTCAAAATGGCAGAAGCAGGGAAGATATTGTGATGCTGGATGCAGTTTTTATCATCAGGGAAAGGAGAGCTTTGGAAAACACTGTTTTTCCATAAGCAGACATAGCAATAGCAGGCGGTCCAGGTCTGTTATGCCAGAGATTAGAGAGATAGAGCTTGCTGAATGAGGATGTCACATTAGATGACCTCACTAGTGAAGCATGGGGCTGACCCTGCTTTGCATCACCAGCTGTGTGGCCCAGAGGATCAAACAGGACAGCAGTTACTGGCTTCTCTCTTCTGTGAAGGGCTCAGAGCGAAGGGATCAATTTCTCAAGGAGAAAATAAGCAAGGACACACACAAAACACTGATTTTCTTATGCAGCAGACAGGTGGTGAAATGTGTAACTACCTGATAAATGCAGCTGACATAATTCCCTGGTGGTGTACCTGGTCTGGTCCTTGTCATGACACACATTCAACCCTTTAAAGCATAAGTGTCAAACTCATTTTAGTTCAGGGGCTACATTCAGTCCAATATGATCCGAACTGAGCCAGACCAGTCAAATAATAGCAGTGAAAAAAGTAAAAGTACATTATGAAAATGTTTACATCTACATTTCATTAAAAATCTGAATAACATGAACAACCTTAAATGTCTTAAGAAATAGAAGTGCAATTTTAACAATATTATGCCTTAGTTTATAATTTACACATGCATTACAACTTACAGATCACAGTGGATCTACAAATAGATTATATTTAGTAACAGACAGAATATTGTTAAAATTTCCCCTACTTCTCTTAAGACATTTCAGGTTGTTTATATTTGTTCAGATTTTTCACATTTTTTGTGAAAGGATAGTTTCTAGATGTAAAC
>JAPQRP010000005.1:57216397-57234434 GCA_037367295.1 Apogon hyalosoma
AGATGTAGTTTACCACCACCAAAGTGTGAATGTGTGAGTGAATGAATAATGGATCCGCTGTACGCGCTTTGAGTATGCATTCATAGAAAAGCTCAATATAAATCTAATCCATTGTTATTATTATTATTACTGGTTTGACCCACTTCAGATCAGATTAGGCTGTATGTGGCCCCTGAACTAAAATGAGTTTGACAGCCCTGCTTTAAAGGTAGATTGTCAGCATAAATTCCTCTCCAAATTCATATCAGCATGAGCGACTTTCAAATATTTCTTTCATTTGGGTTGAGGACAAATTTGCATCTCCTTTGCTCAAACAATGTAATAAAATCCTTAAGATTTTTTGCCACTTGTTATTTCATGTACACTTTGGAAAGCAGAGATAAAGATAGCATTAAACCTGTTGTCTGTACAGCATGTCCCCTTTTATCTACTCACAGCAGATATGGTTTAGACATTTCACAGCTGCTTTGAGTGCTACTAACTCATTCCAGGGTTTCGGAAAGGACATAAGTGGTGAGCTGCTTGACTGTAAACTACTGCATATTCAAGTAAACCTTAACAGGGTTTAAAGTTTTTAAAAAAACCCAGCTATTAAATTTGGTTATTGGCTGAAACCACAACATAGGCATGGAAAGATGTGTTAGGGATGGCAAAAGTTTGTGTTTGAACTTGACTCAGTGGTTGAGAAGAGACCAAAAAAAAAACAAAAAAAAAACTAAAGGCAATTATCCTGAAGTGATTTATCATTTTTCAGGTTTGTATTTTAACAGCTAGGGTCATATCTAATGTCATATCATACAGATATCAACTGGGAAGAAAAAAATACCCGCTATTTCCAGATTATACTTTTGTCTTTGGAACACTGATGCACACATTTCAGTCATCAATAAACTTTCATTATGTTCATTATGGTAAGTAAGGTTCTTTTATACAGGGTTCATACACATTTTTCAAGGTGAAATTCAAGCACTTTTCAGGCACTTTTAAGGGTCATTTTCAATTTTTTCCAGCACAGCACCTTATTGCTGGGGTCAAATACATATCTACAGGAATACATAAACTCATGATTATTATTTTCACTTTTTATCACAATGATGTATATTGTATTATGCTATAAACATTTAAAAGTATGTTTCATAATAGCAAAAAGTTTTATTTTAAAACATAAAGTTTTATCCAAAAAAAGGGAAGCCACTTGGTGTTTTTCAAGTACACTCACATTGAGACAAAGATTAAGATACAAATGTACCTGGAGTCGGCCTGAGAACACCTGGTAAATTTCTTTTTTGACATAAATTTTTATTTTTCTAAAAGTATCACCTCTCTGTAAGTAGCTTTGGCTTGACATCTAACCTGGCAGAGTTAATATCAATAAATAAATAAATAAATCACATCACAGAGTTATAATTGTGAGCACTTTCAAGCACTTAAACTAAAATTCAAGCACTTTTCAGACCTTGAAAACACAACACTGAAACTCAAGCATTCTCCAGGAATTTCAAGCACCTGTACAAACCCTGTTCATGAGCTGTTTCTTAACCTAACAAAGAATCGTTGTAATGATTTACCTGACTCTGGGGGATCTCATAGTCTGCTCCCCAGAACAAGGTCATCCCCAAAGAGTACATGTGCATCTGTTAAAAGAAAAGAAAAACACACACACTAAATTAGTTACAAGCTAAATGATGCCACTAAAAGGTAAACCTAAAGGCAAGCCCATACATGGACTAGTCATGAAAAGGTTTGGTTTGTTCCAACAAAACTGGAAGTCTAACCTTTTCAAAAAAAATACCACAAGACTAATTCAGTCTATCCTGCCCACTTCTACTCTGAAAAAAAGAGAAAAGAACTGTCTGGTGAAAAAAAGGAGAGGCACATTACAGCTCAATGACTGCTTAAGTGTAATACAAGTTCAACTCATTCTTCTTTGGAAAAGAAAAAGACAGGATCTTTTCAGTCTAAATCCAAAAACATTTTTCCATTTTCCTCCCCTTATTACCGTGCACTCATTGCTTGGGAGAGAAATCACTTCCCCTGAATGTTGGGCTTGGTAGAGGAAAGAATAATTCATGGATTGCCAAAGAATGCAACATAGCCTTCAAGGACTTTAAGGAGCGGAGCTCAGGTCCACATTTAAAGACACACTCACACTTTCAGAGAATGTGGAAAAATAAAAGTCTCAACAATAGCACTATGTATATATAGAAAAAAACTGCAAAAAGGAAAAGTCGTGGCAGTCACAGCTGACGTATGTTTACCCACAGTTTGTCATAATGACAGAAACAGATTATATTTTCTACACAGAAATAATTCAGCTGGGGAGACGGGACCAGAGCTGGAAAACTGACTCAGCACAAAACTGTGTTGAGGTCTATGGGACCATGCCAGAGACAAGAATCCAGTCATGCAAGCTTTTTTGCTCGTCTACCAGAGGGGCAGAATCCAGTAGAGGGGGTGTGGTCACACATATGTCACACAGCAGTCTGCACAAGTCTAATGCAACCATTAGTGTTGATGTTTACACAGGGTTGTAATGTAGTTTCTTTATAAAAACTCAACAAGAAAACACAGTAAAAATGTGCACGGTATTGAAAATACTCAGTAACAACACAACTAAATGGTTTAATCTCTATTTGCACATAGTCCACCCTCAGCTCTCTTGTACAACAGTACGTTCGGGCCACATAAGAAAATAAAAACACTTACCACTACAAGAATAAAATCGGAAAATACAAAAGCCATAATTTCATAAGAATAAAGTCAAATACAAAAAGAGTCATAATTTTACAAGATTAAAGTCAACACATTTCAAAAATAAAGCCATAATAGTACGAGAATAGGGTCGTAAAAGGTCATAAAAACAGGTGGGAAAAACATCATAATTTACAAGTACCTACATTATGCGACATACCCACTTGTCAACTTGGAACATTTTGTGAGGTTATACTTTCATTTGGGGTTTATCCACAACAAAATACTCAGCCTATTAGCCCCACCCACTATCAACACATTAGTCAACACAGAAGTTGCTAGTTAGCTTGCTGCATTTGCTGTAACCTGAAACTCTGTCATCAAGGCTTAAAGCTTACAATTTCTAAATTATGAGCTTTTCGCACAATTGTGAATTTATTTTTAAAATATTACAACTTTAATCTCATAAAAGTACAACATTATTTTTGTTAAATACAGTTTTTTTAAAACTACGATTTTATTCTCATGTTATGGCTTTATTCTCAAAATATGACGACTTTATTCTTATAAAATGATGGGTTTTATCTTGATATTTTACGGCTTTATTCTTGTAGTGACAAGTGTTTTTATTTTCGTATTAAGGTCACATCCCTAATACGCCATCATACTCTTGGGTTCATGGTCTTGAAGTTCTTGTAAGTCATTGTGGTCGTCTTTTTTTCTGTCCAGATAATCCTACACAGCCTCTATAATTGTCACATTATTTCTGAAATTTAGTTTTTAATGCTGTGTATTATGTATATTCCAGTTGTCTCATCATGGAGAGATTGAGAAATTGTCATTATAACTAAAACTTTTGCACAATACTGCACGTAAAAGTCCTTTTACATTCCAGAAGGCTGCAATGAGGGCTTCTAGGGTTACAACCAACAACTACTAATATATGCACTACTATCAGCCTTTAATCACCTGAGTAATCTGAGAATTAGAAACAAGATGACAAAGTAAGAGCTAAACCTATATGCTAAACCTGGAAAAAATGTTTATACAACACAAAACAGAGAAATACTGAAAGGAAAAGACAAAAAAAAAAAAAAAGATTTCTTTCTACAAATACTATTTCTATAAGTTAATACCTTTTCTATGTCAGAGACAGAAGCCAGGGTAACCCCCTCCATGACCTCTGGGGCTGTGAAGGCTCTTAAGTCCTGCTGAGTGACATACTCGTCAGTAAATGAGATGTTGCCAGAGGGCATGAGCAGGAGTGACCAGGGAGAGATGATGAAGCCCATGGATGAAGGATCTAAAGAGGGAAACACACCATTTAAGCATTAGAGATAACATCAGTGGCAAACACCAGTAAACAAACATGAGAAGGCTTTAAAAGGAATCCAGGTATACTGTGTATCTGCTGTCCCTGCATTAGTGATAACAATAGGGACAATATGAGACCACAGATTATTTAGATTTGTGGACACAGTTACACATTTACACATACTGTGTTGATGTGAAGTACAATACTATCAGCATTTATAACCCGATTTCAGCAAACTGTAGACATATCCAACCACAGTGGATGTTTCTTGCTAAGGCTTTGGCATTTATGGAAATTCAAGATGACTGAAGTAAACAAAAACACATGTTGCACTCTTAGTCTGCAAGAAAATAACTGTTGAAGAGACACAAAAGCAGAAAGGAATGGCTACACAGCGTAATTCTCTTTTCCTACGAAGCCACAGTCAACAGTATGGTTAGAGAGTGTTTTAAAAATATACAGAGGAATGTTTGAGCAGCTTTGCAAAATTCTTTTCTTCGACTTGATGCTTAACTCTGAGATGAGCAGGGAGAGGGACAGGGGAACTGGATGTGAGGCACCAAATATCTACTTACAAAAGTTGGAATTTACAAAGTAAATACAAGTTTCCTGTTTAAAACCGGTGAGACCATTTGGAGATCTTACGCGAAAGGAGAGTGGGTTAGTAGGTGGATCCAACTCACAACATCAGTTTAAAGAAGAATGTCTGCAATTTGATTCATGACACCATTCACTGTGGGTGGTAAATAAATTGTTCCAACCCATAGAAACATTTACACATCTGGATATGAGGCCTTTAAGTTTGTAATTGGTTAAAAAAAAAAAGGTGCTAAATTCAGCAGGTCTGTGTTCTTCATCTTAATGTGTCATACTATAGCCTCAGCCTGACAGACTGAGACTGTTATTGTTCAGGGAAGGAAATAATTTTCAACTGCCCTCGTGCTGTAGAAGGGTGGCCTCTAAAAGTAGAGGCTTACAAACTACACTGTGTACCATAAATTAAATTCCAGACCAAGCGTGCCATTAAAGCACCAGGCTGGCAGATGCAGAGTAGAACACACTGGTACAGAGCTGAACACTGGAACAAACTGCACAGTGAAAAACAAGGACTGAAATTGCTGCCTTCGACACAAACTTAAATACACTGTGGAGAAAAACAAATAGAACTCCTCCAACAAATCAGAAATACTCGCACATATTCAGTTATTCAAACAAATCATTCTTATGCAAACATAAACACAGTCACTAACCACTGCTGTTTACACAGAAAAAAAAAACACTGCTCTGGTGGTTTGAGTTTGACAAAGCGAATCACAGTGTTTGAGAGTCATGCAAACTTGGCTACGTTGACTGTGCATCAGCTCCTTCTATATATTACAATAAAGATGGCAGATCCAAATTACAGGGTGTCCCAAAAAACTGACATCATATGTGATGTCCATATCAGTGACAACATGGTCAGGAGAAATGATACTCAACAAGATTGATTTTGGGCATAAAATGTTTTATTCTACAAATTTCAAATAAAAAATTCTGGGGGATGGTAATTTTATAATGTTCCAAAGTTATTACAAATGTTCAATGTGTGCGCTACTTGTGATGCCGCACACATCCAGTTGGTAGTGGAGTTCCTTTCTGACACAAACAGCCTTCCTCTTGAAACTTCTTACACCACGTCCAAATCTGCTTTGCTGTTGGCGCTTGTTTATGAAATTTTCTAATAAATTCACGTTGCGCATTCACATTTGACTGAATTTGGGCGTACTTCAATACACAGAACGCCTTTCCTGTTGCAGTAAACGGCATGTCTATTCCTGAAAACAGAACAATAAAAATGATTACATTTTTTTGAACAAAAAGAGCAAACAAATTTTAAACATATTATTAGGTGATGAAATGATGTCAAATTTTTGGGACACCCTGTACATCATCAAATTACATCAAGGCTGGAAATGGTTCATTTCACTATGGCAATAAACCAGTGAAGCCTGTTTTATATGAAATTACAAGATATTACATGAAATTCATTTTAAAATCTGAATCTATGATCTTTTTTGTGTAAACTGGTAAACACCCCATCACTATTTGTAAATGCTGATTTGGGTTCCAGTGGCTATCATACAGCCAATCTGATAGGAAACATAGATTTCACTCAGGCTGCACAATTTGGTGAATATTGAAATAATTGCAGGCAAAATACCAATTGTGATGTTACTTAGTTTGCATGATTGCATAGTTATCAAGGAAATGCACACATGACCCAGAATAAATGTTACGTTGTTCAGAACATACGACCTGGAGTTCTCAGTCCATGGCTCACAGAAACTGTCATCCCTAAAAGATGTTCTGCCTTTGCACAGTCGGCCTTTTCTTTTAAAACCATCAAACAATGGAACCAGCTGCTGGACAGTCTGAAGTGGTCTACTGATCTGAATAGTTATTCACAAAATAAAAAATATATATTTCCTCAATTCCCAACTGTGCCAACACGATATGCACTGACATGTTTTTATTACAGAGTAGTGTCATATATATTCACTGGTAAGTATTTTTAATGTATGTTTAATGGTCTTGGACTTTATAAGCATGATTTTAAAACCTGTGCTTTAGGAGTGAAGTACGATGAAGCTGCATTTTTAGGAAACATGAAATTCAAATAAATACATCTTTTTTTATTTATTGCAATTATGAGCTAAGGTTAGTTTTGTATTGCATGTAATGTAAATGTTCTATAATGTGAGCACACCTGCCTGAAGACAGCAGATGAGAAGTAGCTTGTAGCTAACTGTGGTGGAAAGTATCTCTGAGCAAACCTGAGATGAATGTATTTGTACACTGTCCCTGACAAATAAACTAAACTAAACGCATTTACAACTATCAAGTCAAACAAAAAACCTTACCTAGCATAAAATAATAATAATAATAATAAAAAAAAAGGCAAATACAAGAACTTTAAAAAAAATATCAAAACAGTGTTGTGAAATTCATTTTGCATGTTTTACACAGTTGGCCTCTCCAGCCTGCACTCTATCAATAAACTCAAAATAGCACCAAACAACAGAGGTTGTTAACTTTTTTCCCCAATTACTGCAATTAGATCAATCTAAATCCTCCTTTATCTGAATCTTTAAACTGCAGCCTGTTGTGTTATGTAATTGGACAGGCAGATAATGCAATTAAAATTGTGATTCAGTTAACTGTGCAGCCCTATTTTTTCCCATTGCTCAGTTATATAGTACAGTATACAATAGCTGATTCATACACTCTTCAAACTTCTGGATCATATAAGAGTTCTGTATCTCTACAAGAAACTAGGACTGAGGAATATGGCTATAAATGTAATGATGACAATATAGATATCAGTAATTGTGGTAAATGTTAAATCAATATTTCTTCCCAGTTTAAAGGTTAACTTTTGGTACTGAGTGAAAGTTGAAGAAATCAGACGGTTATTTGAGGTTTTAAACTCTTTCAGGTCAAAACAGGACATTTCAGCAGTCTAGATGTAGAACGTTGTGAAGTATTATCAGAATGACCTTCATTCTTTATGACAGCCAAGGGGAGTTTTTCCTCAGTGGTCTGGAGTTGAACATGTTTCTAAAAACAACCATTACTCATTCAGGTGTGGACACAGAGCACAGCGCAGACGGTTATGTCACAAGTTCTGCAGTGCAACACTGATTAAGTAACAAAATATAATATTCCTAAATAAATATTCCTAAAGAAGATGTCCAGAACTTTTTTATGTTGTGTTCTGTTATTCACAATTATCCTACACGATACTCAAGCAAATTTTATCTTCCGTACTGCCGGATTTCTGTCGGTCAGTATTCGCTCAAATATCGTGGACCACATCTTTGGAATAATCTATGTCCTGAACTTCAATCAACATCTTCTTTATCATTATTTAAAAAGCATTTGAAAAGGACTCTAATTTCCCAAAAAAAAAAAAAAAAGTAAGGCTTCATATAATTTGATTTGCAGTTTTTATTTTTTTACTTGTAATTATTATTCCAGTTATATCATATTTGTATTCTTTATGTCTTTTTTGTGTATTGTTTATTTCTGGGGAAGTATTTATATAAGTCTGTCTTGGCTTCTGTCCTCTCCTGCACAATGGTGTTGCTTGCATGATAATTTCTTTTATTTTTATTTCTTCATGTTGTTTGTGATGTGCAAATAAATAAATACTAAATACTAATATAGTCCTAGTTTCTAACCTTGCATTTTGTTCTCACTGGATTATTACCCAAGAGCATCTGTGTATAACCTCATATGTGCAGCCTCAGCAGAAAAGGCACATTCACAGATTACACTGATAAGAGGGAATTCCTTCTGTATGCAAGGACCATCAGCCATTCAACACAAGTGGAATTCGAGGTCAAGCTGGTTCAAACAGAAATGCTCATGGCCACAACTTGATCACTGATTCCTAAAGTTACCCAAAGCCCAGATATTACAAACACAGCCACATAAATTAGAGTTTTATCAGAGACTGTCAAACTCATTTTTAGCAACACAGAGGGCATAGTGGTGCCTGTTGACTCACATCCTGTTCTCTGTCTCTAGAGGTAAGACCTCCCTTAGTCAGCCATCATTCATGTTGTGTAAACTTACAAAAATACAGAATTATTTGCCCTCATCTCTCCCAGCATTCAAGGACAAACAGAAGTTTACAGGCACTAATGACTCACAGAAAAAGGATTAAAATTTTTAAAAAAATTCAGCATAGAATTACAACCGCAGGCACAGGATTTGGATAAATAAAGTTTTAATATCCAGCTTTATCAGTACAAAAAACACACGCAAAAAATAAATACATAGTAAATAAATGAATAAAATGATGTTTTACAGACATTACAGTTTAAGGTCCTGTTTAATCTAACATCCACCTCTTTCAGACAGTAAAAAGTGCTTTTAGGATGCTTGAAATAACCATTATTTAACAAAACAGTGTTATCAATTTCAAAAAACTACATGTATGATCTGCAATATCACAGTATTCTTTTTTTTAGTATACGAACCGAGCAAAATACCAACGTGAATATAGGAATAAAAGAGCAAAACACCCATGTGAATATAGAAATAAAAGAGCAAAATATCCATGTGAATATAGAAATAAAAGAGCAAAATACCCACGTGAATATAGAAATAAAAGAGCAAAATACCCATGTGAATATAGGAATAAAAGAGCAAAATAACCACGTAAATATAGAAATAAAAGAGCAAAATACCCATGTGAATATAGGAATAAAAGAGCTTGCAGGATTCCCAAAAAAGAAAAACAAAAAAGAACCTCCACCATGTCTGCAATTGAATGAATGCCTAAAAATATCGATACAGTAGGCTACTTCTTAATATTGATACAGTATCATTTTCAGTTTCAGTTTAGTTTATTTCAGACACAAGGAAAATAAAACAAAAACAACAAATAAAATAAAAAAAAAAAGACAAAATTAAAAAATATGAATAGTAGAAAGGGAACAATCGAAAAGAAACAAATGTTGTGCCTGAAAGGGAGTAGGAAGAAGCCGATACAGTATCATTAAATTAAATATCACGATATATTATGGAACCCATATTTTCTTACACCCCTAAACAGAAAGAGCGTCTCAAATCAAGTGGAAACTTTAAGAAACCAGAAAAATTGGACACTGTGAAACTTTTTTTTCAATACAGTACAGAATGTAGATAAGAAAGCAGGTGTGTGTGTGTGTGTAGAAGCCAAAACTTCTTGGTACAATTCATTTCACATGTTCATACCTTTGTGGAAGAGTTCTTGGAGGCTGTCTGCACTCTGACTGAGCACTGCCCACACCTCCTCCTCCTGGAGTGGGCCTCCTCGAACCTCCAAGGCTTCTGCCAGAGACACATGCATCTTCCCTGTGACAGCAAAGAAAGACCATGTTTTACACAAATCACACTCATACACACATACAAAAGAATGCAGAAATTGGAGGGGAAAAAAAAAAAGGCATGCGCTTCTTTCCTCTTTGACATCACAATTTCTGGCACAAAGTCAAATAAATTAAATACTAGAAGCCATATAAGTTCATTCAGAGGTTGTGCTTAACCTTGTGAGTTAGTAAGATGAAACATTATTTTAATTTCGCAGATAGTTGTGATCTTAAAACAAGCCTAAACCTCTTAGAATCTCCTACTTGTCTTACCAGGCCTGATAATCTGATGCAAGATCCAAGAAAGTAAATGCATTTTGCCAACACTGTAGCCCCTTTTCCAGGAACTTTTACATTCTCAGGAACTTTGGAACCTCGGCATATTTCCACCGAAATTACCCGGGTAAAAAACAGCTTTCCCTTGACCCTGAACTTTCCCTGAAAAAAGTTTCTTGGTATGGGGGTAGAACTGTGAGCTGAAGAACAGTGATTGGTGGAACACAGTTGCAGCATTCAAATTCAGACTTATTGTCATTCAACACAAAAAAATAAATCGGAAAATAACTTAATAATCAGTGCTTCCTCTGTAGACATTTTTGGCTCAACAAAAATTCAAAATGCAACCTTTTTATTGTTTGTTGATGTTATTGTTTTTATTAAATTGTGCCTTATATTGACACTTTATTTTACTTTTTAAACAAATAATACCCAGACCCCCATGCAAATGTTGCTTTTTTTATATTATTCTTGTTGTTTCTTCATATTGTATGTGAGCAGTCTGTAATTGTGGGGAAGTATTTTTCAAATCATGTTTTATCATAAATTTATGTTAAAAAAAAAAAAAAAAAATAGTGAATTGCCCATACACCTAGAAGAAAAAACTAATAAAAAAAATAAATAAATAAAAAAAAAATCCAAAATCTAGTTTTTTAGGTCATGTCAGATGTTAACACATTAACTTGCCTGTACTTAAGGTGATTTATTAAGCTCACATGTCATGTTTAATCAGTACCTCTCAACAGAGACGGAAGGAAGTGCGATGACTCCCTCCTAAGCTATTCTTATCATCAGGTCTGGAGAAAATTATGTTAAATTCTTTTGATCAGACAAGTGAGTGTTTTGATTTACTGTCCCGATGTGGCATTTTACTTGCTCCAGGCAGTCAGGGGAGCCTTATTGTTGAGGCCTGCCATCTAAATGTAAATGTAGGCTTATCTTGCTCTGCAGTTCAGGAGGCAACTCAGGCACGTGATGTGAAAGCGTCTGCACATACACACCCTGCTAGACTTAAATTACACTGATTAAATATTGTTCAAATTAAGTCTCCAGTGGCTTCAGCAACTTCATTCTGATTTTTTTCACTACACTGATTTAAAGTTGCTTTCTGCCGTGCACGAGTACTGTCCATACTCTTCTGTTCCCTGATAATATGTCATAAACCATAACTGGGTCAAACTCAAGTTCAATAGTTGATGAAACTTTGTGGCCACTTGTGATGCAGTCATTAAGTTTAGAGTGCTGAACACATGCAGATGGACTATATGCACTATTACACAGCAGCAGATCCACAGTGTCTCACAGATTTTGATTAAACACATGCTGCAGCATGCTTTGCCTAAGGGAGAAGCACAGAAATTACTCATGTGACCCATAGGTTCGCTGTCTCATTTCATTTAACAATGATTTTCACAGGTTTTGTCACACATACACAAACAGTAAATCCTGTGTTTTTAAGTTTTAATATCCAACAGCCTGAAAGTCTTTTTTGTCTTTTCAATGTCTATCATTTTCTTTAAAATATTTACTTTTTTCTTTTCTGTCTTCTCCCTTCCCATCCCCCGAAAAGTGTTTTCTGCCACTTATCCAACTGTCAAATCAGGTATTGTTCTGGAATAAACAGGCCAAATTGGGGATTTTGTTGACGTAAAGACTTTGTCATTACAGATTACAGACTCTGTCATCTATTATGGTTTCTTTCTAAATCTCAGGTGTTGTAATGCATTGACAATGTTGTCTTCCCAATCCAGCCATGACATGATGCAAATCTGAGCAAAACTGGAAGCTCCAGTTGTGTAATACTTAACTATCTGTGCTGAAACTAAAAACAGTGCATGCAACAGGATGTGGAATAGTCAGCCCACTCATCATCTATTAGGTGGTGTAATACTTAAAAGGCAGTGGTACCTGGCGCTTTGAAAGAGGGCACTTAATTTAAAGTATTGTACGTTGACGTCTATGAGATAACCTGTATGAAATGTATCACTTAACTGCACTGCGGTCTGTCTTGCAATGACTTGTACTGTCAACAGGTGTGACCAAACAAGTCAATCAGCATTTCGTAGTAGAGCTTTAAGAAAAAGTCTTTGTATGCTATTTATTCAATATTCATTTAAGGAAATGTCACAATAAAAACATGACACACACCTGCATTACAGCAATCGCCTTCAAAGAAGAGTCTTGCTTTCAATGTGCCTAAGACATGCAAAAGACTTTTTGTCATGAGTCTATTGACTGACGTGTCTGCAAAACAAAAATACATGAATTATAAGTCTGTGTGTGTGTGCGCGTGTGTGTATTCCAAATTTCCCCAAGACTCATGACACAATGCACAAGAAACAGCTCTCATACAAATACATGAAAAACAAATTCCCATCTAATTCTGTGCCTAAAAATAAACCCATATAATTTAAAAATCCATGTATTTCAACTTTTTTTCTGGCATTTTGCAGTCCATTGTTTTCCCGAGGTTTGCAGAACCACATTAAACAAAATATATATTTGGAAATGCAAGATCAAAGCTTATCCACAAGACTTTATAGATGAAAACTGAGGCCTGAACACAAAAACAAAGTGAAAATAAGGAAAACACATACAAACAGGAAGTGAGGCATCATTTCTATGCGAGATCAACTAAACATCAGTCATGTTTAGGGTGGGTGCGAAAGTACAAAAGAGTTTTGGACCACCATTTCTTTTCCGTGCACCACTATCAGAACATAGTCTCTTTCAATGTAAACTCAGATGCTGTCCAGCATAATGGCACTTTAGAGTGTGGCAAAAAAAAAAAAAAATACAACATTTGGCTGTGAGACACAAAATAAGACAGGGGAACTTAAATACGACACTGCATTTTTTTAGTCACAGAATGAGATGCACTAGTCTGCTGGGCTCATAGGATGAGATCATTTGATGTCTTATAGTCATTTTTCACCTATTCATTAGGAAAAAGCCAAATGCCACAAACATTTAGTTGCAGAGAAACATTAGAAAAAAAAGCAGCACCTTCAACTTCAAAGGGGCACTGAAGCTGGGTCATCAGCGTTATCGATAGCCCCTTTTCCACAGCACTTCTGTTATGGGAATATTTCGCCTTTATTCCGGAATGACATCTGTGTACTAAACAAAATGGTGGCTCATTTGGTCCCACCTCTGTCATGGCTCTGTCTCGCCTCTGGAGGTAGTGACAGAGCCATGATAAAGGTGGAATCATGATTCCAGAATGCTATGTTAAAGGAACACCTCTTGTTCCGCAACCAAGGTGTGACGTTTTGATGATGTACTGGGTGTGTGACTCCTGCGCCGGGGGGATTTAAAAGTGAGCGCCGGTCGTGTGGAGTAAACAAACATATCAATGCAACCAAAAAGATGTCAAACTGGGGAGACGCCAAGATCCGCAAGCTGTTGTCACTTTGGGTGGAGGACTCTATCCATGCTAACATTTTTGTGGAACGGTGAAAGACGGACCAACTCTGGAGAGGTAAGCTACACCACTATACTCTGGGTATTTCCGACACGCAAGTTATACAACACACTATATGCTTCACTGCATCACCGCCCCTTTGACTCCAGAACGTAGGTCCGTTGTATTAAAGTCCAGCCTGTCTCACCTCTTGTTACTCCTTTGGCTTGGCTGTGGAAATCGGTCAATGGTGGCAAAAAGGTGGGCTCACCATCTCGCCTTTTTTCTGGGATCTCTGTGTAAAAGTGTCTCATGTTGGGCTTTATTTCTACAAGTACCATGTGAAACAACTTCCTCTTTATGAATCTGAGTTTGGAGAGCGGAGTTAATGAGTAAGCATGTCAGAGGCCTACATGTTTATGCAGGAATGCAGGTTAACTATTCTAGTCAATGGGAGGCGTGAAGTGCAAGGCGAAGTGGGTTAGTACCCATCTTGCTCATTACCCATGAGAATAGGGAAAGTTGGCACTGTGAAGACTGATTGTTTTGCACCCCTTGTTATTTCAACAGAGACCTACAGTGGAATGTTTTTTATCCACACTGAGGCTGCTGAGCAGACCAACTCCCTTCTCATTGGGCTACGGTCCTGCTCATTATTGAAGGGGCTTAGGAGGCAGCGGCCCAAAACAGTGAAAGCAGACAGCCTTCACCACTTCAGCGCCTCATTCTCTTTGTCAAACACTGAGGATGTTTGTTCCTAGATATTCCCATGTATTCCCACACTGTAGGTACCAAGAATAACCTACACAAGGCTTAGAGTGCTTCTCAGGGTTTGAAAGTCTGGCCAGAGTCACAAGGATTTTAAAGAAAATAATCCTGGAAACGTGATAGCGCTCTTTACTCTGCACTTAGGTGAAGCTTTTACTTTCCTCCCACCTTCCTGTCCGTGACACAGCTATAACCCATGAAATGGATTGGAAACAATCCCCTGAAAAACAGTACTGCGCTTTAGGAACCTGTAACATAAAAGTTTCTTTCAATGTCATCTGTTCACATCACCAGTAACAAAAACATTAGAAAACTCATACAACTTTCTTTATTTTCATATCTCAGATCTTACAAAAACCTGGGTAGCAGCGACACTTTTCTATACCCCCCTTTTATTTCCAGCAGCAAAACTCTAAGATATGAGAAGGAATTTGTTCATATCCTCTAAACATCAGAACTGTGGTTTCAGCTGGCAAAGACATTTGGAACAGAAGCTGAATAGAAGGGGAACACCGCGCCAACACTGAGGTGAAAATCTTCCTGAAGTCATTCATGCCAGGAAAATTCAAAAACAAACTCTGAGTGAACCTCTATTCCCAGAACCATATTATGCAGCCTGTTCACACATGCTTCAAATTCAAAATACACACAATGTCTAGAAAGGCTTGTATAAGAGCATCTTTACACCAACATCACAGATAAAATGCTTAAATCCAAACAAAATAAACAGTGTATTAAGTTAATAAAAGGTATGTATATTAGTAAGAAGTTCCTCCTTTACACACATCTCCCTGCACAATAGTCTGCCTTATTGCAAAACTGAGATGTGGTACAGGAATTGTCCTTAAAACCATTCATCTGAGTCTAGGGAAGTCCACGCAATAAGGAAACAGTAGCGGGAATAGGCCACAAGTGGTGACTCATCTAAATAAAAAGGAAAGCTCAGTCACTGGTTTCCATGAATCGTACCCAACTTAAGCTTTAGGGAAACAGCGAACAGGCTTTTCCCCAAACCATCTTACAATAACGTGAAATCTGGACACATTGGTCATTACTGCACTGAGTGGTCTCTAACTAGTGCTGGTCTCAGGTCTGCCAGGGTCAGGACCAAGTAAAAAGGAGAGCCAGGACTATTCCATGATTATCAGCCCAGCTCTGGACTGACGGCCCTCACTTCTCATTTTGGTCTCGACCTCATCCGCTCCATTTCTGTTAATCACAGGGTTGCTATGAGTACCGTGACATGCAGAGCATGGTTTTTGCAAAAACCTCATTTCAACCCCCCTCCTCCTCCTCTTTCCAACACACACACACACACACACACACACACACACACACACACACACACACACACACACACACACACAAAAACCCAACCCACTCGCTAGTTTCCCTATTTTTCCTATGATGATGCCCACACCATCTCCGTGAGATGAGAATGTTCTTGCTGCTCCATCTCCCAGTCTCTCCACCTCTTTCTTTAGACTTGAATGACACATATTGAGAACGTAGCTGACCTTTGACCCTTGAGCTAACTTTACTACTTTTCTATGGTAATGAAGGGGGAGGGGGTACAAGCATGCCTTCTTATAACGCCAATAAAACTTTTCAATGTCTACTGAGATATTATGTATGTAAAAGCCTTTGTTAAGCTAAAAACAAGAGACGTTCATATATAATGTGGTCAGCCCGTTGTGTGTAGTGCAGGTGAGCCGTTATGCTAGCTTGTCTGCCGGCTCTTAGGTCTCCTCCCTCCTAAACTTAAAGTGCACTTCGCGTAATGGTCAAACATAAGATGCCCTACGACAGACACGAAAACAACAAAGTCTAGTTTTGGCGTTTGCTGCCCACATAGTAAAGCAATACACCATTTGAGTTGAAGTTACCTTCAGGCGGCCAGTTTTCCATACTCTGTTTACTAACTAGCTTAGATGAAGCTAACGGTCTTTGGACGTTTTCACGTAAAAGCCACAACATTCCGTTCTCCCCGGCGAGAACAGCTCACAACGACCCAGCAACAACACAGTAAGTAAAAAAAAAAAAGAAAAACTAACTTTGTGTAACGTGACGTCTTTAAGGGCTTATAAAGAAACTTACCGAGCAAGAAGAGCAATAGAATCAGTCGGAATGGAAGTGTTGGGGTCCTCCGACGAGCCTAGGAGTGCGCACACAGACCGGACCAGACGCCATCCCATCCACAAGGCAACATCTTAGGGGAGAGAAGCGAGACTATATAACGGCGAGGTAGGCGGCCAACAGGTTGACCTTTCACCTGCGCATTTACACTAACTAATCCACAACGACGCAGGCTTCTTTTTCCCCAGCCGACACCGGTTCGTAAAACGGAGAAGTGTCCCGTTCGGAAAGTGTTCAGGAGTCGTCTCTGATGGCAGCTACACAGCGGTTGGCTCCCCCCCTCACGCGCAGCCAAAGTTACCCGCACACTGAGGAGCGGAGTAGCCCCGCCCTTAGCCTGTCTAGCGTGGGCTGAGTGGGAGGAACCAGACACCTTACTACGGCTCTCCATTGGCTCTCGGCGAAGGGACTGTCATTTAGCCGTCTCCATAGTAACGCACAAGCAAGAGTAAAACGCACTGTGGGCTTGGATGACGAATGAAGGTTTTCTGTTTATCCGCATGAAATTTGAAGGCCACAAAATCTTGACACCATGCCCCAAACCCCCGGATAATGCTCCTATAAATCTGTTTGGTTTTTTTTGTTTGTTTTTTTTTGTTTTTCTTTTTGTTTTTTTTTTGCAGGAAGAGTCCAAGATAAAACCGAATAACAGATGCGGTTGTAAATTAGACTACATTATCCTATGAAATAACATATAGTTGAGATGTGATCTTTAATCTGAATGTGAACCGGTCAAATGTAGCCCTAAAACAGATAAGGGATGTCCACTGCAATGAAAACCTGAGTAATTACACCTGATAAACAGCCTAATTTAGCCATTTTTTAAAATATCCCTACATCAAAGGTATTTGAGTGTTATCTCAGCACTCAGGAAACAATTCACTGTTGAGTACTTCCTTCCCATGGTGCACTACAAAGCTTCAACTCTGCCTGTTTATGGTCTGTCTTCTGCCATCTAGTGGTCTGTAGTCGTCATTGCATAGTGTCCATAAGAGGCATTTCTATGGCAAATCATTAACAGCTGGAAAAAGATTAAACCGCACACACAGTCTTAGTGTGTTGTGTGGGTATGTGTGTATGCACTCATACTAATCCAACAACATACAGCATTCAGCATGTGACGCTGCATTTTCAGGGTAAGGAAGTGATATCCTGTTATTTCTGGCAATTGTGTAATTTAGTGTAATAAAGACCCAGTGCGACTTTTGTGGCAGTTCCCAAATCTCAAATGCTCTATTTTTAACCTTTCGTTAGTGATTTATCACAATTTATTGAAACTGTTTGTGATTGTTATTCTAATATTATCCTCTGTATTTTGCATTTTTAAATGAAAATCAGATATATTCCTATACATTTAATTTTCTGATCATACAAATGTTCATAAACACTCAGATTAAAGTTGATGGTTATATCAGAAACAGAGCAAACTGAAGAAAAAGTGAGACTATATATTATAAACTGAGCATAAACCAACCATCTCCATCCACTGTCATTGATCCAACTCCATGGGTTTTACTGGTGAATCAATGTTGTAGAAGATGACGGTGTTTC
>JAPQRP010000005.1:57235081-57246986 GCA_037367295.1 Apogon hyalosoma
ATCTGATGACCATGAAAAGATGATAAACTGCATTTTACACCAATTATTTACATGGATTGATAGGATTAGTGGATCAAACATTTTATATCACTAAATGATATTGGTTGCCGGTGGATGTTTGGGTCTTTATGGGTTAAATCCTCCATGTAGTTTAAAGTACAAGCTGACTGTGCATTTTCCCCTACCCCCAAAAATGTTAATGAAATTGTTTTGCATGTCTGAAATTAAATATTAATATTTATAAGAAATTGGATGCCCGTTGAACTGAACATCTAACTCAAAATAATAAATATGGTCTACTGAACAAATAAATCTGCACTGAACCTTAAAATCAAAGTAATTCATGGAAACAAAAGAGCAAACTCACCATCAAAAATCTAGGTGGAGGTGATTTTTGTCTTTTGAGATATTACACAGCCACCTGGATTTAACTAAGCAAATATGCAAGGTCTTTCCAGTGGATAATTACTGCAGTGATTAATATGTTTCAGATGTGACACGTTCCTTAACCCTTACGGATGCAGTGAGGAGCTTCTCACTTCTGAAACAACCGTCAGTTTGATAGAGAGCATAAAGACTGGACTGTGTTTCAGTGGATAAAGGTCATGTGGTCTGATGTGTCCAAACTGACCCTGTTCCAGAGTGATGGGTGAGCAGAGAAGTGGATGGAGCGATTACCCATCATGCCTAGTGCCTACAGTACAAGCCTGTGGGGGCAGTGTTATGATCTGGGATTGGTTTAGTTGGTACAACCTAGGTTCAGTAACATTATGTGTTCATAAAAGGAGGTCAGGTGACTGCCTGAATATACTGAATGACCACATCTGAGCATCAGTGGATTTATCTGGCAGTGGTGGATGAAGTATTCACTTTTTTTGCTTAAGTAAAAGTACAGATACAGGGGCAAAAAAAATTAGTATCCAGGGAAAAATCTACGTAAGTAAAAGCACAAAAGTACTCCTTTTAAAATGTACTTAAAAAGTAAAAGTATTTGATCCAGATTCAACCACTATACTTAAAGTAAACATTGATTAAAAGTGATGGAATTGGACGTTTGGTAAATATACAAAGAAAGAACCAGCATTATAACTGACTGCTCAGCTTATTTAGTACTGAACACCATAAACAGAAGCATAACAAGCTCTGGTCTCAAACTGTAAAGAGGACCCACAAGAAACAGGATCTTCTGGCACAGTAATCAACCCACAGGCCAGACATTTAGAAATCTGAATATTACCAGTATTTATGATTCAACTTCAAAAGGAGTTGATTACCCCGTTCTCCGAAGGGGAGGCGAGGGTATTGTTTTTGGTTAGTTTTTTTTTTTTTTTGTCTGTCTGTCTGTTTGTGTGTTTGTTGGTTTGTTTGTGTGTTTGTCAGCAACTTTATACAAAAACTACTGAACCAATTTCCATGAAATTTTCAGGAAAGGTGTGAGGTGATCCAGAATAGATCCCATAAAATTTTTGTGAAAGTAGGTCAAAGGTCAAGGTCACCAAAAATGTGTTTTCGCAATGATAAGAGATAGGGCAAATGAGGTAAAATGTTTGCGAGGGGCGGGGTTTGTTGTGCCTGGCACCACTTGTTTTCAAAGTTTTTTCATTGAGTTGCACTCTTTTGGGAGAGAAGATCAATCCAGCTGTGCCTCTACAGCTGGATTACGGTGATGTGCATGGTAAAACAATCAATTTACAAACAGAAGAGGAAAACAAAAGTAGCCTGTAACACAAACACAATTTGAAAAGTAGTGGAGTAACAAGTACAAATACCTGCTTTAAAATGTAGTGAAGTAAAAGTAAAAAGTACCCCTCCATAAATTTACTTCACTAAAGTACAGATACATAAAAAAATTGACTTAAATACAGTAAAAAAGTACTTTTACTTTATTACATTCCACCACTGTCATCAGGATCCAGTTGTGAATTGAGTGGTTCAGGAGCGTAAGGTTATTTTCGCACATGGATTGGCCATCACAAAGTTCAGACCTGAATCCCATTAAGATTCTTCCTGATGTGATGAAGACGCTTTACAGTGATCTGACTCTATTATCAAAACAAGATCTTGGCCAAAACTTAATGCAGCTATGGATGGAAATGAGTATGACATTCTATCAGCACTGCACGCAAAAAACAGTTTCATGGTGAATATGTTCTATATTCAAAGCTATAGGTGGTCTGATGAAATAATCGGTTTGTTTTTGTATCTGCTATTGTTTTGTGTAGTTATTTTGTGACAGTATCTGGTTAATATCTTATAAAGTGTAACCGCAGGTATCTGAATTTAGGGACTTCTTTTGCTTCTATTTCTGTCTGCACTCTTCTTAATACCTCCACATCACTGATGGTCTGAGCCTCGAGGGCGATTTGCACCGAAGCCTCGACAGAGTGGATATGCCTGTCCTGGCAATCTGAAAATATGGGGCACCTGCAAGTTGAAGGCATGTGGTTTACTGACTGACAGGTTTAGCCTTTGGGTCCAGATGGGGAGCATTAGAACTTTCCTGGAGCTTATTTTCACCTCCTTTGAAATGTGTCCCTTAGTCTGCCAAGAGTAAAAAAAAAAAAAAAAAAAAAACTCCCTCAGAAATGAAAGTATGCTTATGAGAAATTTGGCAGCCATATGAGTAAGTCCACCAGCTGGTCGTCAGCCTCGGTGGAAAGTCTACTGCAGGTGTATAAATACCTGATTTGGTTGTAGTGTCAACATAGCCTGCTCCGACCCTGATTAGTGTGGGTCTTTCTGTCTTTAGTTTTGTCTTGAGCAAATTAAATGCATGTTTGATTGGGTTTAGATCTGATGGTTAATTTGACCGTTGCAGAATATTCCACTTTTTTGCTTTAAAAAACTCCTGAGTTGCTTTCGCTGTGTGATTTGGTCATTGTCCATCTGCAGTGTCAAACACTGTTCAATCAACTTTGGATCTGAGCAGAAAGTCGCCTATATCCCTGCGCACTTAAGAATTCATCTGGCTGTCTCTGTCTTGTGTTACATCATAAATAAAAACTAGTTGCCCAGTGCCATTGGAGGCCATGCATGCCCATGCTACCACATTTCCTCTACCATGTTTTACAGAATATGTGGTGTGCTTTGGATAAAGAATTAAAAACATGCACATCAGTCACTAAATTTAGAAGGATGGTTAAAACTAAGGTATTCAATAAATATAAAATATTAGGATAAAGTTAGCCAATTATTACTATAAATCTAAGATTTCGCTTAGATTTATATTATTTGTTTTATTTATATTATTGTTTAAAACTGTGTCATCTTGTTTTGTTTCTGCCACTTTCCTTCCTGTCAATAGGGTAGGCAAAAATAGGCTGTTTCTTCAGCTTACACCTTTTCACCCATACTTAAGATAGAAATCCAAATTGTATTTATGTGTATATTATGTTCTGTTAAATGGACGAATAAATTACTACTACTACTATTACTTTGGATCACGAGCAGTTCCATTTCTTCTCCATACGTTCTTCTTCCTGTCCTTCTGGTACAGGTTGATCTTTTTAGTCTCATCTGTCCAAAGAATGCTGTTACAGAACTGGACTGGCGTCTTCAAATGTTTTTTGCAAAGTCAGCAAAAAATTTGGCCTTTCTATTTTTTAGGCTGATAAATTGTTTGCACCTTGTGGTAAATCTTCTGTATTTACTCTTGTTAAGTCTTCTCTTTATGGAAGACTGAGATACTGATACACCTACTTCCTGCAGAGTGTTCTTCACTTGAGATGATGTTTTGAAGTTTTTTTTGTTGTTTTTTTTTTTTTTTACCGTGGAAAGGATCCTGTGATCATCCACCACTGTTGTCTTCCACAGACATCCAGGCCTTTTCGAGTTTCCAATCTTACTAATGCACTCTTTTTTTCTGAGAATGTACTGAACCACTGATATGTCCACTCCTAACATTTCTGCTATCTCTGATGGATTTTTTTTTTTTTTAGCCTCAGGATGGTGTGTTTTACTTCCACTGAGAGCTCCTTTGACTACATTTTGTGCTTAACAGCAACAGTTTCCAAAGACAAATGCCACACATGGAATCAACTCCAGACCTTTAAAGTGCTTAATTGAAGACAGGTTAATGAGGGAAGAGACCACGAGAGAGGTGCAAATGCAGTAAAAAATCGCTATAAATGCACCACACTGGACTTTTTTGTTATGTGAATTACGGGCGTGGGTAGAACCTATGGGGAGCAGCCATTGCCGGACAGAAGTGATGTACCATTGTTGATTCCAGGTGATCGAGTGCGAGTAAACAAGCAGCAGTCAGTGAGCAAGACTGAGTGGAGAGCACATGTTTGCACTTGTTTGTGCAGATGTAAGCTTTTCACTCCAGCATTGTCCCAGAGATGTGACCTAGCACTGGCCGATAACGTGTCATCTTAGACTGGTGTCTGCTGCACGGGGTCAGTGACCTGTCCATCACAGACCAGGTAATCGGACAATACAACGACGAGTCTGCGTCACTACCGGTGTTGGAACAGCTCATGAAGGAGGAAACATTTCACTGACCATGACTTAGTGACTTAGTACTTGCAGGTACTTGACAGCGGGCTATAACGTACGTTACCTAATGGTATTATACGTGATCTTTTGAAATAGCTAGCTATGAAAATCCACTACAGGTACGCTTTAAGTTAGAGTTCACTATATATTAAAGAGCAGTAATTTCTACACCCTTCCTCTAATTTTGATATGAATATTCTCAAAGTAAAGCTGAGAGTCCGCACTTTAAGACCGTATTGATTATATAATTATATCCTGAATACATTTTTGCTGACAGTTAAAATAATACAACTTGTATCCATAATGCAAGAGATGAAAAAAGTTTTCAAACACCCTTAAAATTTTACACAATCTCAAATATTATCATGAAATCTTTTTTTGTTTTTCAAAAGGTGTGGCTGAATCAGATAGACACAAAATATGCAAATGACTTTTTTGTTTATTGTTCACAAGAAAAAAATAACAAAACTAAATTCTTGACAGTTTCAACATGTCACACCCTGGATGTATTTCACGGAGCATTATCTTACTGAAACGTCAGGTTTTGACCTCGATGGAACAGTGCAAATGCAGACGGGAGCATGTGGGTTTGAGAATGGTACATTACTTGGCAGAGTTAAATGTCCCGTCACAGTGAGAAGACCAACGCCAGCAGCACTCATACGTCCCCAAACCACGATACTGCCTCCGCCATGCTTGACGATAGATACTGTACGCTGGAGATAATGCTTCACCTGGCCCTCTGCATACCCTGACAGGAGGAGAGTTAAGCTAACCTCTGTCTCGAATTGATTCGGGGCTACTTGACAGCCTTGAGGGACCTTGAGCTGTGATTTTTGACCACTGTAGCTGAAGCTCACATGATGTCCTTCAGTGGTATTCCCTGCACAAGTTGACCAAGATGTGATTACTCTTTGTTGAAAAAATCCTTGGGCGCCCAGATTTTGGTTTATCTTCCAAGCTCTTTGTTTGTACTTCTGCAGAGTGGCCTGAACTACTGAAGGACTGCACCTGCATTTTCTGGCTTTTTGGCTTTAGCTGTAACCTTCCTGGCGGAGAATAGGTAGGTGTGTTTATCTTTAGGCATGTTTCATGTGTTCGGTTCCTTGTTTTAGCCATTTTTGTCTCAAGAACTTTCTAACATACTGGCTTTATATAGACACTAAGCATGACAACAAAAACAGTGTCTTTAACAAAAACCATGATCTTCTTTAGTGGATCAATGGTACCAAAATGACTCAATACTCAAAATGGAATGGAACCAATCAAATGTACGTTTTTGTAACAGATTTTTTTTTTTTTTAGGATTTGTGTTGTTTTTGGCTGTGACTGCACTAAAAGAAATTGCACTTCAATGAGTATTTCTGGGTCTTTCTGAGTAGGTGAATATGATGGAAAACCCATATTTATAGAAATGTTAGAATTGCTGTTTCTTTTGCATTTAGCATTAGCTCACCCATCATCCTCCCCAGTTCTACTCTTTTGCTAAATATGGTCACTTCTGGCAGCAAAAAGCCAACCTGATGGCCAAAATGCAAACTTGTGGTTTCACAATAGTGGGTGATGTTGCAGTACCTCTATCCACTTCAGTCTGTTATATTCATAGTGACTCAATGTCGGTTAAAGCAATATATTGCAGTTAAAGGCTGAAATATAGCACAACATCTGAATAATTTGAAAAGTATCAAGAAATTTTAAAATAGAAAGTCAGGACTCCGTAATTAATTTATGTCTTGTGTCACTTGTGTGTGTGCCGTTTGTTTTGGTTGACTGTTTTATACTTATATTTTTATTCTTGACTGTTTATAATTGATGTGTGTATTTTACTTGAGCACCTTATAGAATGTAAAATCAATTTTCGTTGCACTGTACAACGGTATTTTGCAATGACAATAAAGCTTCCTCTTCTTCTTCTTCTTCGTCTTACCCCGCCCCTCGAAGGGGAGGCAAGGAGTATTGTTTTTGGTTCGGTTTGTATGTTTGTTTGTTAACACTCTAGCAGCAAAACTATAGGTTGAATTCATACCAAATTTGGTTTATAGATTGCCAGTGATGCAGAATAGATGTCATTACATTCTGGGAAAAGTAGGTGAAAGTTAATTTTTTTACTTATTTATTATTATTATTATTTTTATTTTATTTTATTTTTTTTTCGAAATTTCAGTATCTTTTTTCTTCTCCCATTTACTTATAATGGCTGAAATTTCACATACCTATAAAAACATCAATTTTGTTTCAATTTAGTTCAAACTTAGCACACATATACAGGCAATTGATATACTGACATCAGCACATGCATACACTTGATGACATCAGCTGGATCGTTGCTAAAATAAGCTACAATACGTGCGAGGGGCGGAGTTTGTTGTGCCTGGAACCACTTATTATCATTATTATTATTAGGGGGAGGCGAGGGTATTGTTTTTGGTTCAGTTTTTTTGTTTGTTTGTCAGCAACTTTATGTAAAAACTACTGGACTAATTTCCATGAAATTTTCAGGAACGGTGCAAGGTGGTCCAGAATAGATCCCATTAAATTTTGGTGAATGTAGGTCAAAAGTCAAGGTCAAGGTCACCAAAAATGTGTTTTCACAATGATAAAAGATAGGGCAAATCAGGAATTTCCTTTTCATTCCTGTATACTTAGTTTTGCATACAGCTTCTTTTTGCTCTCACTGTTGATGTGAACTGACATTAGAACCTTCTACAAAGTAGAAAGAAGAAACTCTACAAAGTGAACTGATACAAACAAGTGGTGCCAGGCACAACAAAACCCTGCCTCTTGCAAATGTTTTAGCTCTTAATGGACATCTCCCTCACAAAACCTGAGACTATGGGTTTAACCTTTCAAGGTCGCTCAAGGTCAAAGGTCATGATGCCATTTTGGAGTCTACATGTAGTTTCCTATCTGGCAATAATAGTAACTGAGTACTTACCACCACTCTTTCTGGAGTTACGACCATTTAAAATCCTGTGACCTTGATTTTGACCTTTCACGGTCACTCAAAGTCAAAGGTCATGACACCATTTTGAAGCCCACGCCAGGTTTCCTATCTGTCAATAATAGTAACTAAGTCTCTATCTGCACTCATTTTTCTGTTATAGTCCATTTTAGTTTTTTAGGTATTGACCGAGTGACCCCCGACCTCTACGGTCAACAATAAGTCAAAATCTATACACAAGATGCAGAATTGAAAGACAAGCATTTTGGTGCTCACTGGAAGTCTCTAAGATGAATAGTTCTAAAGTTATATCCATATGGTTTTGAATGAACCCCATTGAGACTCCAGTCCTCCATATGTGTGGACGCAGGTGTAAAGGTGGTTTTGAGTGAACCCCGTTGAGGCTCCAGTCCCCGGTATGTGTGGACGCAGTTGTTAAGGTGGTTTCCCTTATGTTTTGTATTATGTTTGTGTCTGAAATAAACAAAACTAAATTACACAAAAACCCCGTTGAGTGGTTTCACTGTGTTTGCGCTTTGGCTGAAACACTTCCTCCACCTGTGATTTCATAGTTGAAACCTGGATCATATGGACTACAACCACGGCTGTGATGGTACTGAATTCCTCGAAGCTGATGAAAAGCTTCACACGTTGCCGACTGTTTTCAGCTCCGCCGTCACATGACCTGCCAACGCTTTGATGCTGTTCAGTCTAATCCTCCACATCGAATCACTGGCGTCTGCGCTTCAGGCTGGTGCACCCTGTCAGTGAACGCATCACAGCTCTGAATGTAGGCCTGTTCTTCTTCCTCTGCAAAAACCAGGTCAGCATCTTTAATTACTGTCGTATTTGTGTCTCCGTACCTGCACAGAGGGACTGAAGACAGGATGGACACGTCTTCATCTGTCACTTCCTGTCAGCTTCAAACCGCCGACATCTGAAACCTTTGTCTGCCTTTCCTTTGGATTCCTCAGTGATGGAATGGGACACGAGAGGACTCAGGGGTCCTGAGGGGGTGTTGAAGGGGTCCTGAGGGGTGTTGAAGGGGTCCTGAAGGGGTCTTGAAGGGGTCCTAAGGGGTGTTGAAGGGGTTCTGAGGGGGTCTGAAGGGGGTGTTAAAGGGGTCCTGAGGGGGTCTGAAGAGGGTGTTAAAGGGGTCCTGAGGGGGTCCTGAAATGTCCTGTAGGGGTCCTGTTTCTACAGCTGTTTGGATCCACAGATGGTGTCAGAGGGGACACTGGGACAGGACCAGGACATGGGGACTGTGTGTGCGTGTGTGTGTGTGTGTGTGTGTGTGTGTGTGTGGGGGGGGGGGGGGCCGTCCGGGAGGTTTAGGGTTAGCCTGGTACTAGTGTTATTAAGCTCAAAGTGTGTTCATATTCTTCTAAAGGTCTGAACGATACCGACGTGAGAGCAGAATGATGACGGACAACATCGTCTACTGCACATCAACTCTAACCACAAACTCCAACAATACTAAACACTGCAACACATGGACGGAAATACTACAAATGATCAATGTGTGTGGTCCACACCGTGGTCCAGGACCAGGTTTTAGGACCTGCACATGTGGTCTGAGTGTAAAATGGTGTAAAACAGTGTAAAACGGAATAAAACTGTAAAACTGTAATACGATGTAAAACAGTGTAAAATGGTGTAAAACGGCATAAAACTGTACAACAGTGTAAAACAGTAAAACAGTGTAAAACAGTAAAACGGTGTAAAAGTGTGTGCCAGAGAAGATGGGCCTTATCTGCATTAAGGAACTCATGGATTAATGTAAGAATCACTAGGACCCCCCCAACACACACACACACACACACACACACACGCACACGCACACGCACACACACACGCACACGCACACACACATACACGCACACGCGCGCGCACACGCACGCACACACACACACACACACGCACACACACATACATACACACACACACCCTGAACTGAAGGACAGGACTCCACCGTGGCAAAAGCAGAACCGATGCCTGGCTCATCAACACCAGGGGGACAGTGTTAGTGTGCAGGTCTGGTTCCTGATCAATACACAAACTGCCTCATCAGAGGACACCACAAAGTCAGCAGGACACTTTAATGACCTCAAGACCATGATCCCTCCACCGCAGAAAATAGTCCAACATGGCCCCTGGTCTGTGATGTACACTACAGTAGCTGTTGGACCACGGTACCATAACCACAGTACCAGGACCTTGGTACCAAGACCATGGTACTAGGACCTCGGTACCAGGACCACAGTACCAGGATGTCAGTACCAGAACCACAGTATGAGAACCACAGTACCAGGACCTTGGTACCAGGACCATGGTACAAGGATGCTGGTAAAAGGACAATGGTATGAGGACCATGGTACCAGGACCACGGTACCAGGACCACAGTACAAGGATGTTGATACCAGGATGAAAATATGAGGACCATGGTACCAGGACCACAGTACCAGGACATGTAATTCTACATGTACTAATTCTACATGTACTAGCTCTACAAGTACAAGGTCTACACGTACTAGTGCTACATGTACTAGCTCTACATGCACTAGTTCTACATGTAAGAGTTCTACATACACTAGCACTACATGTGCTTGTACTGCAAATACTAGTTCTACATGTACCAGTTTTATATGTACTAGCACTACATGTACTAGGGCTACATGTACTAGTTCTAATAGTACTAGGGCTACATGTACTATTTCTACATGTACTAATGCTGCATGTACTAGCGCTACATGTACTCGCTCTATATGTACTAGTGCTACATGTACAAGGGCTACATGTGCTAGTTCTACATGTGCTAGGGCTACATGTACTAGTTCAACATATACCAGTTCCACATGTACTAGGGCTACATGTACTAGTTCTGCATGTACTAGGGCAACATGTACTAGCGTTACATGTACTAGTTCTATGTGTACTAGGGCTCCATGTACTAGTTCTAATAGTACTAGGGCTACATGTACTATTTCTACATGTACTAACGCTGCATGTACTAGCGCTACATGTACTCGCTCTATATGTACTAGTGCTACATGTACAAGGGCTACATGTGCTAGTTCTACATGTGCTAGGGCTACATGTACTAGTTCAACATATACCAGTTCCACATGTACTAGGGCTACATGTACTAGTTCTGCATGTACTAGGGCAACATGTACTAGCGTTACATGTACTAGTTCTATGTGTACTAGGGCTACATGTAATAGGGCTGCATGTACTAGTTCTACATGTACTGGGATGATACGTGCTAGTTCAACATGTACTAGTGCTATAAGTACTTGCTCTACACGTACGAGAGCTACATGTACTAGTTCTATATGTACTAGGGCTACATGTACGAGGGCAAAATGTACTAGTGCTACATGTACTAGTTCTACGTGTTCTAGTTCTACATGCACAAGGGCTACTTGTACTAGGGCTACATGGACTATTCTACATGTACTAGCTCTACGTGTACTAGTTCTACATGTGCTAGGGCTTCCTGTACTAGAGCTACGTGTACTAATTTTCCATGTACTGGTTCTACATATACTAGAGCAACATGTACTACTTCAACATGTACTAGGGCTACATGTACTAGTTTTACATGTGATAGGGCTACATGTACCAGTTCAATATGTACTCAGGCTCCATTACTATTGCTACATGTACTAAGGCTGCATGTACAAGTTAAACATGTACTAGGGTTACATGCATTAGCTCTACATGTACTAGTGCTACATGTATTAGCGCTACATGTACTAGCTCTACATGTACTAGTGCTACAAGTTCTAGTTCTACATGTACAAGGGCTACATGTACTTGGGCCACACATACTAGGGCCACATGTACTAAGGCTACATGTACTAGTTCTACATGTATTAGGGCTGCAAGTACATGGGCAACCTGTACTGGCACTACATGTACTCGTTCTATGTGTACGACAGTTACATGCACTAGTTATACATGTACTGGTTCTACATTTACTAGGGCTACATTTTCTAGTTCAACATGTATGAGGGTTACATGTACTAGTTCTACATGTACTAGGGCAACATGTAAACGCGCTACATGTACTAGGTCTATGTGTACTAGCTCTACATGTACTAGCACAATATGTAATAGTGCTAAATGTACTAGTTCTATCTGTACTAGTTCTACATGTACTTGGGCTACACATACTAGTTCTACATGTACTACTGTATTTTCTGCTGTTAAACTCAGACAAAACTGAAATCATTGTGCTCGGCCCAAAAATTGTTAAGGATGCAGTGTCTAGGGAAGTAGTCACCATGGATGGTGTTACCCTGGATCCCAAAACCACTGTGAGGAATCTAGGCGTTATTTTCAATCAGGATTTATCATTTAACTCACACATAAAACAGATTAATAGAACCACCTTTTTTCATCTGCGTAATATTGATAAAATTAGGCATATTTTAACACAGAATGATGCAGAAAAATGAG
>JAPQRP010000005.1:57324691-57335852 GCA_037367295.1 Apogon hyalosoma
GCACCCATATACAGAACATATATATATATATATATATATATATAAAAGTGAGTGTTTAGCATTTGAACTGTTTGCTTTGGCATAGTTTACTCTGAGCCTTTATAGTACCATTCAGTTTGTCTTCACTGATTCAGTCTTTCTAGTTCATTTGTAATGTAATGGAACCATGCGCAGGCTGGAATTGTAAAGTTACTATACACCTCCTGCATGGGGACTTCTGGATGTCATTTAATTAAACCTATAAATACAAAAACTGATGGAACTGTAGCAGCCATTCATCCTGTTTTGTTAGCCAAAGTGCCCACCACTCTCCATTAAGCAATTACCTCCCATAGGACCAGACACACGCCACTGATTTATGATTGGCCTGCGTCACCGTACACGTGCGTTGTACAAATCACTAGACTACGGGTATACTTCGACTGGGGGAAAGTGGTGGTGTTCTGCAGTACTGGCAAAGCAGCCGTATGTGCTATTATCTTATTAAGTGCTGTTTTCAGCTCCTCTGTCCAAGTCTGTAATGAAGTTATGGATTGCACGTAACTAGACTGTTCGTAGCGTGTGCAGCCGTCGATCATTTTAACCCATAAAGACCCAAGCATCCGCTGTCGACCAAAACAAAAAAATACCTGTTGATCCACTAATCCGATCAATACATGTAAATGATTGGTGTAAAATGCAGTTTGTCGTCTTTTCATGGTCATCAGATATGACCCATTTGGACGTTCAGAGGCTCTGTAGTTACCGTGGAAACACCGTCATCTTCTACAACATTGATTCACCAGTAAAACCCATAGAGTTGGATCAACGACAGTGGACGGACACGCTTGTTTTCATGCTCAGTTAATGTTATGTTTGTTGAAAATGTCACTTTTTCCTGGGTTTTCTCTGTTTCTGACTTAATAACCTTTGAATTTACTCTGAGCTTTGATGAATATCTACATAATCAACAGATTAAATGTAGGAAAACAACTAATTTACATTGAAAAAATGCTAAATACAGAGGATAATATTATAATAAATGGTGCTAAATCACTTAAGAATGGTTAAATAGAGATACAAATTAATTTGAGAACTGCCACCAAAGTAGCGCCAGGTCGTTATGGGTTAAAAGAGACATATGTTGTAATTTTTGACATAATTTCTGTCAGCTTTCTGACTGGATTTTTAGTCAAAATAAACATTTGAATAAGTGGACTTCGATTCAAGAGTGGAAACTACTCTAAACCAGCCTTTTTAAATTGAATGTGCTTGCACTAGACCATGAGTCAGCAACCTTTACTATCTGAAGAGCCAGTTTTGGGCAGAAATTTAAAAAAAAAAAATGTCTAGAGCCAGAAAATCCTTACTATGTTTCACCTTAAAGTGATGACTCTGTGAGAAACTCATAAGGATGAGTTGGTAATGAAGATTAAATCAAAGTTTCAATGCATGTACAGACCTGCACTGTAAAAAACAGTGACATTTGTCATTATTGTGTTGTGCAGCAAAAACCGACTGGTATGTGAAGGTTTTCTTTGCAATGAGTCAACAGAGGAATACTTTCAGTGTCATAAAATAAGAAGTACTCCACATGTACTATTACTAGTACTTCTGTTTTTGCACTAATTTGAAGTGTAGTCTGTATTTTTACAGTTTGCATGACATCAGAATGACTTAATGGTTGTGGCAATAACAGCAAAATGGTTAGAAAAAAAAAGTGTTATTCATTTCCATGTTTTTGACAAAGCACAGGGAGCCGCTGGAGAAAGGCTCAAGAGGCAAATGTGGCCCTGGAGCCACAGGTTGCCCACCCCTGCACTAGACTCACTGCACTGTAGCTGATCCTGTTGTAAATACGTCATAAATACAGTCAAACCAACCCTGTTCTGTGCTGCAGTAATGACATTAACCCATAAAGACCCAGGGCTACTTTTGTGGCAGTTCACAAATGACTTTTTCTCTATAGTTACCCTTTCTTAAGTGATTTATCACCGTATTTGCGTTTCTTCAGTAAAAAGCAGGTATTTTTCTATATGTATTTCACTGATCATGTAGGTGTTCATTAAAGCTTAGAAGGAATTCAAGGGTTATTATATCAGAAATGGAGAAAACTGAAGAAAAAGCGACTTTTTCAGAAAAAAAATCTCTCGTTAAATGAACATAAACCCAGTGTGTCCATCCACTGTCGTTGATCCAACTCCATGGGTTTTACTGGTGAATCAGTGTTGTAGAAGATGACGGTGTTTCCACGGCAACCACGGAGCCTGTGAACGTCCAAATGGGTCATATCCGATGACCATGAAAAGACGAAGAACTGTATTTTACACCAATTATTGACATGTATCGATAAGATTAGTGGATCAACAGGGATTCAACGGTTTAGATCAGGAGACGGTTTGGGTCTTTGCGGGTTGAATAAGGGAATTAGCAAGTAGCTACATGCTGGTGTGGAAATGAATAAAATCCTTATTGATCGCTGAAACGCTGCAGCCTTTCTTACTCTGTCTGTGAAACCCAGTGGGACTAAACCTGAACCGCCTCTCTCATTCTAGACGCACCGTGACTGTGACATCCCACAGGTGTTTTTGGTGTTGTTGACGTCTTCCAGCTAATATTTCCCTCACTGTGCAGTTTTCCAAATATGTTTCCTTTCTGCCTGTATTTCTGGTGCTGCTGCTTTAACCCGGACTCTTTTTACGTTGTAACCTCCTGCTGCTGTTTATTCCCTTAGCACAGGTGCAGCCGTGAACAGCAGCGAGAGCCTCCCTCCCTCCTCCTCCATCAACGACATCTCCTCCATGTCCACCGACCAGACCCTGGCCTCAGACACTGACAGCAGCCTGGAGACCTCTGCAGGACCCCTTGGGTGTTGCAGGTGACTAGCCGCCTGCCTGCGCAACCCCGTGTTCTTCCGAAGGTGAAGAACCAAGAATGACCGAGCGAACGTACAAAAAAAAAGAAAAAAAAAAAAAGGAAAAAAGAGAAAAGATCAAAATCGATATGTTAAAATTAAAAAAATACAAGTTATGGAAACACACAGAATCTGAATGATGAAATCAAAAGCCTGTGCATTGTCATTCAAAACAGCAGTGGTATTTAAACTGAAATAATTGAGCTGAGATATATGTTAATGATCCTCTAGTTGCTTTGCTTATATTACCCCACATATCCTGTATATGGCATCCGAACAAAAACGACCAAATGCTTCGACTTGCATCTCCTGTAAAGTGCATATTGGCTGGCTGCTGGTCTCCCAACTCCTTACAAAAGCATTTAAGCTCCAATCATTGTGGCAAGGTGGGCTGCCATTTTGCTCACGACTATTGTACAATAGAAACTTCATTCTCCTGTTCTCTATCCCCTTCTCCTGAACCAGTCCATATATAATGACACTGCTGTATTTTAACCTCTAGGCTTTGTCTTAGGCACCCTTACCCCACCCACTTGACATATCCCCGATGTAAGGTTGCCTGATTTGTGTGTTTTTATGTGGTAATTCTGCAGGGATTTGTAGTCGCTCGCACACACGGAGCAGCACCCCCCTGTGCTACTTGTAAATAATGTAATTCTGTACAGCTAAAGTGCACACAGAGTGGGACTGACGGCCAGTACACTGGGAGTTTTTGGGTTTTTCTTTTCTTTTGTGTTTTTTTTTGTTGGTTTTTCTGACTAGCGCACCTTGCCACATCACCGCTTTCCACCTAAGTTGCCCCCTGCCTATTGCTGTAGTCCTGCATGATTAGATTTTAAAACGATGCTAATCTCACTGTATGCTAAAACAAGTCTGTATAGAGACTTCTGTTAATATACGATGTAAACTAACTCCAGATACATGACGGGGGTGTTCACAGAAGAGGAAGTGTGAGTGCGTGTGTAAATGTCAAAAGGCTGAGCTCGGGACTTAAAGGGTCAGTCCGCAAAAATGTGACAATGTTTTTATTTCTGTCATGTGATCGGCTTTTATGAGGACTTTGGCCGAATCCCAATTCACCCCTTGGCTCCTCCCCCTCTGTTTTGCGCGTACACGTGAAGGGGTAGTGTTGTCCTGATTGTCGATTAGGCGGAGGGGAAGGGCTAAGGCGGAGAGCTGTTTGGCCTTCCAGGACCACACTACGAACGAAGGGGTGGGAGAAATTTCCCATAATTCTATTCGAATCATCGGCAAGATGGAGGTAAACACAGCAAAAAAAAATTTCTTCGTAAACAGCTAAATCATTTGATTGATCGTTTAATACCGTTTCGATGTGTTATAGATTGCATTTCTACGGTTTATAGTTTAGAGCCGCAAAAAGAAGACCAAAGCCCATGGAACAGAGATGGTTATAGCTGCTGACAGCATGGAGAATACTTTCGGAAACAAAGTTTTTGCATCTGTTAATAGCAGCATCGATGGCTGCTGATGACGGAACAGGTCTGGAAGGGTTGTTTCATTTCACAGGGGAATGTTTCAACCCCTAGGTTCAAGGTTCAAGGCTCAAGGTGCTTTATTTGTCATTCCAATATGTTAAAAAAGAAACGTAACAGAACGAAACTCGTCCTCGGGGCCCCATGAGCACAACCTAAGAATAAAAGAATAATACCCTTTAAAAATCTAAATAGCACTACCCTAAAATAAATACTAAGTAAAATACACTATTAATGAATAGCAACCCGATGATACTAATAAAAGACACCATGGCCATTTAAAACAATACTCCAGACAGCGCAGGTGGCAGCTTACGGCATTTTAAACAACGCCGGGGCATTAGTGTGTGCTGGTGAGGAAAGAAGCTGTCCCGCAAACGACTGGTTCTCGCCCTGATGCTCTGTAACCTTCTTCCTGAGGGCAGAGGATTCAGATAGGCTATATTGGCTACCCGTCGCAGCTCCGTTTCAAGGGGTAGTGTCAAGTGCAAGGGCCAAGGGGGAATTGGGATTGGGCCTTTGTATGTATTGTCCCTTTTATTCCTGCTGGCAGTGTGTGATGATCGTCCCTCCTTCACCCCACCGGCTGACGACAGCCCTGCATGTCATTGTGTATCATTAACCCCTTTCACTGGCGCAGGAGGTCGGCCTGTTTCACTATGTGTTACCACAAGGAAACACTAGGTATTTATTTGTCTGAACTCATTGAGGTGTTTAGTGGTAATGCTCTGCAGGTTAAAGGTGGGCAGTGAGTGTTAGCCTTGTAGCGACACTTTGTTTTGTTCTCAGTTCGACTCGTGTGTCGTTTCACCTATCACTCACGTTTTCGCGGATATAAAGGGAACTGGATGTAGAGCCTACTTAACCATTGTGTCCAGTACATGCAGATTTATTTATGATTTATTTATTTTTTTGGAAGTAAACTGAATATGGCAAGTGCCTTTTGGAAGGATGCAGTTTTTGAACAGAAATAAGCAGATACAGAAATGCATTATTATTATTATTATTATTATTATCAGTAATTATGTTCCTTAGCGTCTTCTTTTTCTATCTTAAACTCTCTTTACAGTCACCATGCTAGTAAAATTAATGGTTTAGCCTGATAATGGCAATCCATATACACAGTAGAATACACATTTTAGCTTGTGACTCCTAATTTTGTAGTGTAATATCGAAGTGCTTGCCTCAGACTGCTTGGCTCAGTGCATATTCATTACTCATTCTAGTCTTAATCATAGACTGTGTATAAGGATAGACAGAACAAGACCGTTTCCTCCGACTGTGTTTGAATTAAGGCAGATTGCGGCTGTCACAGTCGGGTGCATAATTGGTCCTTGCAGCTGTCAGTCACCTATTATTATATGTCAAATAGAACAAACAGATCAGAAGATGTTGACTTGAACACAAAGTCCAAAATCACTAATGGGAAAAATGTTTTGACCATATAATTTGAGTTTTAAATTAGGCTGAAATGCTAATGAATAACGTGGTGTTGTACTGCAGCCTGCCACAAGGGGGCGACTGAGACGTTTTGGCTGTACATTTGAGTGTCCTCACTGTCCATCTTTATATACAGTCTACAATCTTTACTCACATTTGAAATGTTCCTTTTCTCACATTGTCCTTGTTTTACTTTTCCTAATACAGTAGCTTTTCTTACAATAATTATATGTTCTTGTTTTCCGCTGCTCTTACTGTAAGAACAAACAGAAAATACAAGTTTGCATATGAAAATTGAGTTTTACTACATGCTACTAAGGTATTTGACAGAATATTTAATATGACGGTAAACTCAAGACATTCATACTGCCTGTTACTAAACCATATGTTCATATGGCGGCCATTTTTCTCAGATGTTATACTCAGTATAATGCTAGCAGACGGATAATGTCATGCTGCAGTGTTCAGGTCAAATGAACACAAGGAATTCATTAATAAATTGTGAGTATTTCACCGCTTCCCTATTGATTTGAAACTGTGAAAACAAAAACAGTACATCTGGATGGATATCAGACCAAATTTCTAAGAAAAACAATATAGCCTATCTGAATCCATTAAGTGATAGCTAATGCTAACAACAGCTAACGCTTCCCTAGCTAACATTACTTACCTTGCTAACATAATAGCAAGCAATTTGTTTTCAGAATTACATTTTTTTTCCTTTTCTTCCCTGTCATGTAATAGTATTAGGCACCAATATCGGCCGCAAAGGGATCGAATGCTAACATTAGCGTTGTGTTGTCTAATGGCCTACATGAAAGTGGAACAAAATGGCCGCCATATACATATTGTTTATGGGGAGTCAGGAAAAGAGTTAGCGCTGTTTCTGTGATTTTTGCCAGTTGAATATCAGCACATTTTCTCTTTAAGGACTTATTAAGTATTAATAGTAAAGACACTCTTAAGGTTGATTTGTGTCTAAACTTCGGTCTCCAGCTGCTGCAGCTCTTGTTTGTTTTACGGGCTCTAACTTTTATTCACACGGTCGATGGCTGTACATACCTGCCTTCCCTTTCCCCCCTGAAAAAAAAAAAAAGAAAAAAAAAAAGGAGACGTAGTAACTTCACGTAGCTACTTTGTTAACACTCTTTCTGCCTGTGGCTCGTGTACGTCGACACCCATGCAGACTTACAGTACCTCCACAGAGCTAAGACGGTAATGCAGCGAGGGTTGGAGTCTCCAGAATAAGCTACAGTTCAACTAGCTTGGCTTTCTGTTCAGGGTCTGGCCAGGGCGATTCTTTTAAAACAGGGTGCAACTTTAACAATCCTAGGCGTTTGATGAACTTGTTCACAGACATGTGAGTCGGCTCCTACAACACTAAATACTCACAGTACTGTTGCAGTTTTTCTACAGGGCATTTTTAACCGTCATGACTAAATTCTGATTATGGTACAGTACGGTCACATGTTTCCGGTCACAGAGTACAAACGCTTCTCCATTTTTTTCTGAATGTGAATTTTTTAAATCTTTTTTATAAGACATCCCTCCAGACAATTCTGTTGTAATTAAATAAAAAGGTGCTTTTGGCTGTACACAATGCGCCTAAAGTATGTAGAGGTGATTCTAGTATAGAAACAGCTGGGTTGTCAGCACTGAATGTAGAAATGAATGATTTTATTTTTTTTTCTTTCTTCCCGTTATGCACGTCATTGCTGCTCTGCTTTGTCATCAGTGTGTGTGTGATCTGAAATAAACCAGCATTCAACACAAACTGTCTGCTGTAAGGTCAAAAGTGGAAGGTATGATCTGATATCTGGATGTTTTTTTTTTTTTGTTTTTTTTTTCGGTACACGATCATGACTTCTGTGTGATTGTTTTTAAGAATGTTGCTTCGATATAGTCGTTCATGTGTGTTTCCACTTTACATCACCTTAGAATTTGAGAAAAATGTGTCTGATGCTGATCCTGTTCTGACTTTATGCGACAAAGGTCCTAAAATACAATCTCTTATGGATTCAGGATTAGCCAGATTTGTGTCATGTATGTGTTTAATCGTCATTTTCAGGCAGACATCATTGCTAATTAGAAGTCCATGCCACTAGTTAGTAGTATACATCTTGTACTCAGCTGTGCCAACATTAAACCTTCAGTTTTAGTACTTGTGGTCCATAGATAATTGACTTTTCATTTCTTCCTTTCAAGTCATATTGTAAATAACAACAATCCAACAATGCAATAAACACTTTATTGCACTCAGACAGGGAGGCAAGCTACTGCGAAGGTCAGGTGATGCTAAAAATGTTTCAATGTGGACTAAAAAATGTGGAACTTTAAAAATGACGAAAACCCTGTATAGCTCATCTGAATCAGGTGATGTTGTTCTTCAATTCTTTTACGGCTCCTTCTCTCTTGTTTTTTCTTTTACTCCGTGCTGTTTTACTGAATCATTCTTTTGACATTGTCAGGTTGGGAAAAAAAGAAAAATAATAATAATAATAAAAAAAATATTAAAAAGAAAACTATGAAAAAAACTGTATCTGTTTCACGCTGATCTCAAAGCTTCAGCAGGCTCTAGCGTTTCAAATAAAGTCAAAACAAACGCAAAAGAAAAAGAAAAAAATACTGAACGCTGTTACTGTAAACACAACATTTTAAAGGAACTGTGTATGTAAAAATAGTATATGTATGTGACTGAAAATAAACAAAAACTTTGATCTTGGACAAATGTGTACACTTTGTGTGTCTTACCCGTTGTGAGAAGCTTTGCATGTGTCTATATTAGTCGTATCTGGCTTCTTCCCTATAGTGACCATCTGTTCATCTGCTTCCACCGACTGTGAGGCCCATGTATGTACTGTAGATCCAGTCCCATGTCAGCGCTGCAGATCTCGGCCCAGTCTAATACCTGGCGTCATTTGTATTTGTTGGCAGAATCAGTGGGAAAACGGTGACACAGGATGAGACCGAGCTCTGATCTTTGAGCTGTGTTAAAACTCAAGGTGGGTTACAAGGTAATGCACGGAGAAAGAACAAAGATTCATCAGCCATCAGAGACTGAGGCAGTATTTATGCATTTGCAGATATTTAAAATCTGTAGGTGTGTGGTGAATAACAGAGAGAATACAAAGGCAGAGAAAGAAGGGAAGGATGTAAAATAAAGATCACTTTGACTGAGAAGCCAAACATAGGCATCTCCATGTAATGTGTGGTCGGCTTTCTCCCACAGGTAAATGATTTCAGCTTATTTCACTTCATATCATAGCCTTTCGGTGTCTCTAATTGCAGCTGTGCAACGTAAACCTTTCCAGCTAATTTCTGCACTCTTTAAAAATGTGTGTCTAATTACTGGAACGATATCAGCTCAGAACAGTCATAAAATGTATAGTCTATAGTAATAATTAAAAAAAAAAAAAAACGCATGGCCCCTAACACACACCTAAACATACAAAAAAAAACTGAAACAACCTAAAAAAAAAACCAGGTATTTGGGCCAAAATCCACACAGGGTGCAACATTTCACATATTTTATGTTTTGCTGTGAATTCTCACCATTTCCTGATTGAAAGTTAAGTTTGATTGAAAGAATTTTAACAATGATAGAAATTTAAACACAGAAATGATGTTTATTGCTTATAATGATAGTGATTATTTATGTCTATATGGGATATGTAACTTCAGGAGAAAGAAAAATTCTGAATATGTGAATATAAACAAAACTAAAACCTAACTGTAAAGGCTGCCAGAAATCTGATTGTTTAGCTTTTAATTAATTAAATTTAATTTACTTTGAACATGCAAAGAAACAAAATAAAACAAAGCAAAATAACATTTAAATGAACAGAATTTATCTTCAAGAACATGTCTGAATTTGCATGGTCGAAAAGGAGGAAGAAGGATCGACTTATTTAATCCGACCCCTCAAGTACTTTTACACTTTTGTCAATAACTTAACACATGACTCAAATAATAAATAACTCACAATGACCTCTTGACTCATCTAGTGCTTATTGTAATTACGACTTTCATGACATGTTGAATTAAGGTGTTTCATTACTAACGGGGTTCAGCTACAAAACTATAATAACAAAATATGTCATAACATAAATATAAATATAAATATCTGCTACAGACATTTCTGTTTCATTTGTACTTAATTGTGTTCGCATGCATACAGTTTCATTCACCTCTAGATTTCTGAAATATTCGTCACATTATGCGCAAGTGATATGTTTATTTTTTCAATTCCATTATTTTTCTTTTTTCTAAATAGTTTTCCATATCAGTGGGAACGTGGACGTCCTATAGGCTGTAGATTTCCCTGCATAATCTACATCACTGGACCACCAGGTTAAGGGACAACTCACCATTTATAAAAAAAAAACAAAAGACTTGCACATAATGTCCTGTAGGCTGAATGTATGTTCATCTCACATTGCAATTGCATTCATTTTATCGTCAGTATAATTATCTGATGGATAGCTTAATAATAGAAAAATATAATGTTTAATGCTACACATTTAACCAATAAAGACCAAAACATCCACCAGCGACCAAATCCATCTACTGATCTAACCTGTTTAATACCTGCTGATCCACTAATCCTATCAATACATGTCAATAACTGGTGTAAATACAGTTCTTCATCTTTTCATGGTCATCAGATGTGACCCATTTGGACAATCAGAAGCTTTGTAGTTACCGTGGAAACACCATCATCATCTACAACACTGATTCACCAGTAATGGAGTTGGATCAATGACAGTGGATGGACACACTGGGTTTATGTTCAGTTAATGATAGATTTTGATAAAAATGTCACTTTTTTCCATGTTCTGTGTTTTTTGTATAGTAACCCTTAAGTTTAATCTGAGCTTTTATGAACATCTACATGATCAGTGAATTAAATATTGGAAAATACCTGATTTTCACAGGAAAAATGCAAAATACAGAGGGTTATTTCATAGTAAATGGTGACAAATCACTTATGAAATGTTAAATATGGACAAAAAAAAAATCTTTTTGGGAACTACCACAAAAGTAGCACTGGGTCTTTATGGGTTAACACCAAATGTTCATTATAGAGCAGCTGTCAGATCTACCGGTAAGTATTTGCTGCCCCCCTCTGTTTTATATGAAAGTAAACAGCACACAACCATCCCTTAACTTTAAACATGTTGTTTTGTTTTTTTATATGTGATATTGACTAAACCAGTGATGATTTACAGTCACAAGAACTTTTTTTAGACCATCAAAAGCAATGTTTATGCAATCCAGTCCTAACTCCTGTGTGGATCATGTGACTAAAACAGACAGAACAGAAAACATGGAATGA
>JAPQRP010000005.1:57346248-57361704 GCA_037367295.1 Apogon hyalosoma
AGATATTTGGACTAGAAATGAGAAAAATACACTGGGTAAGATTTGGATTTTTGCAGTGTACGGGTGAATCCCCTTAAATCATACACACTGGGTCTTTAAAGTGAAGCCCTACCAACAGCACAGGCTTATAAAAAGGGGCCGTACCTCTTTATCCTGGCCTCATATTCGGTTTTCTGCTTGTGCATCTCCTGTTTCAGACTGGCCACTAAGCTGTGCAGAGCGCTGTGGCTACCAGGTCCATTACTTCCACTGAAACAGTCGCTGTTATCGCTGCTGCTGGTGCCTCGGCTGCTCCTCCCCGCTCCGTCTCCTCCTCCTTCTCGGTTGCTGTTTCTGCCCTCCGCCTCGCTTCCTGTTCCTCCGCCGGTCTGGGTGGCTTCATTATCTTGGGCTGGTCCGTCTAAGTCTTCGAAGTGGCCTCCGTAGAAGTCCTGCTCGGGGCAGGTCGTGGTGGAGGAGCGGCAGGAGGTGGAGTTGTCCGGGAGGGAGATCTCACAGGAGGAGGTGGACCAGGTGGCGCTGTCCACACTCTGCTTGTCCTCACAGCTGCTGTTCAGACACGTGCTGGTGATCTGGTTCTGCTGCTGGAGGTTCTGGTGGTTTAACTGGACGTTGTCATACGTGGAGAGCCGGTTCTGGTTGGATGTTTGATCCGCGTTGGAGCAGTCTTTTCTATTCTCACGTAATGTGACGCAGCCATTTGGGACCCAAAGGCCGTTTCGGGTATTCAGACTCCCGCTGAGGACGTCAGTGCTTGTAACGCCCATGCGCATGACCCCAGTCCCGTTCCCACCAGTGTTTCCACTCGTCACTCCACTGGTGCCCATTTTTGTTCCTGAACCTTTAAGCGTCCCGCCACGTCGCGCCATTAAACTCCCCCCTCCACTCAAAGTCTGGCTCTTCTCCTGACTGGGATCCGAGGTGGGCGAGGAGCTGAAGGAGCCGTTGGTGACGATCCCGCTGCCTTTACTGAAGGCCGGGTTCTTTTTCACAGTCAGTGGCGGACTGCGAGTGATGTCAAAGCGCGCCACGACACCGTTACGAGGACTCACAGATCTCGGAGATCCGCTGTTGTCTACCTGTTGTCGATGCGAGGGAGACTCAGGAGCTTCCCAAACACACTGCCTTACAACGTGTACGTTGTTGTTCTCCGCGTTCTGAGACACCGCTGCCATGGAGGAGGTAGTTGTTGTTGCTTGCCGCTGTAGTAAGTCAATGTTGTTATTGACAAGTTCAAGAGCTGTGGGGCTGTCCTCTTCTTGAGGGAAAAGTACATCATGACGGCCGATCAAAACCGCCATGAGCTGCTGGACCAAAACAGTACCTGACGACACAAGAATATTAACGCAGTGTTAGCATTTTATTCAAGCTCAATTAAACGGCCAAACCACTTAATTTAATCAATACTTTACTCTTAAATCTGAACCAAGGTACAGGTGTGAAGCTTCTCCTGGACAATGGTTCAGACCAAGCAGCCAACACTTGGTTTGACTCCACAACCATCAGGCAACACGGAAAACACTTTTTGTACTGTTCCAGACTAATCACAGATGTTACGCAAAGTTATTATGAAGAAAAAAAAGGGCCATTGGACATGTGTCTCACCTTCATGTTCTATCAAGATTCAATACCAACTGAAATTTGTGAGGTTGTCAGGTTCTGTTCTATGTTAGAGTCCTGTGGTCTGGATGCAGAAGATCAATCTCCCAATAGAAGTGGGTGGTACTTTCACTGGAGGAGAGCTCAACTAATTAAATAAAAGTCCATATATGATTTCTATCAGTGATCAATAGTAACTATATTGATATCTCTTACCATTTCCATGTTATAAGACATCAAAATATGGACCATTATAAGTAAAGGGAAATTTTTAATGTTTCAAAAAATTAATCCAAAAATTTAAAAATGTAAATTTGACAAAACTATGAACAAACTTTATAGACATTATCCCAAGGAAGCTACATAAAAATAACTGACATTAATCTGACAAGTAGTGTTGAAAAAGATTGTTGAAATCTAGACATCATTAACCTTGAATTTGACTTTTCAAGGTCACTCAAGGTCAAAGGTCATGGATCCAAATCAAAGTCCATATATGACTTCCTATCGGTGCTCAATAGTAACTATATTGATATCTGTAACTATTTGTATCTTATAAGCATCAAAATATGACCCATTATGGAAGACACATTTTTAACATTTCAAAAATTTATAAAAATAAATAAATAAATAAAATTCAAACACCAACATTTGAACAAATTTTGTAGACATTTTTCCAAGAAAATTACATATAAAATTTGAAATGAATCCAACCAGTACTTTCATCAGAGAAGATGTTGCTAACGAAGATAACTACGACGGACACAGCGCCTTTACAATCGCTCATCAGCCAGTGAACTAATAAAAACGAATGGAAGCAACAGGGTCGATCAAATTGCAGTGTGAAAGTAAAAATAAGTGGACCGAAAATGTAACAAATGTGAACTTAGACCAACTTGGATCAAACTTTCAGGTGTGAAAACGCTCCAGGAATCTACAAGTCATTCGACAGGACTAGCCTTAATACTGACCTTCCATAATAGCTACGGGATCTTCAAGTTTAGGCCTCAATATATTTGGCCCAAACACTGTAGCGAGGTTCTGCACACTCATTTTATTCACCCCCGAATATGACTGGACTTCATCTAAAAACCTGTAAAAAAAATAAAACACAATAATAAACCACACCCTCCTTCATAACATAAACACATTGACTGTTTCAAGGCTCTTATTTATCACCTGCATATATACTTGAGGAGGTTGTAGTTGACTGGAGGTAGACTTTCCACAAGCCTTCTCAACTCCTTCATACCCTGGAGATGAACACAGTGGTTATCAAGTGAACTAGTAATAAACCGTCACAAACTTTTGAGCCTGATACCCAATGAAGGTATTTGGTGTCATGATGGATTCAACAAATCAACGACACACTTTACTGCCTGATGCACTTTAAAGACCAGGAATAGAATGAAAATCACAACTGAAAAGTAGGTTAATATTGGTTAGACACAAGTCACACACAAATCACATGCGACAACAACAATCTTGGAACACTCTCTTTTCTTTGCACAGAAAGAAAAACTGAGAGTGTTTTGTTTAGAAATGTCTAATTCGGCAATTTTTATATTCCTGAACGGAGTGTCGGGGATATTATGTTTTTGGTTCGACCACCGCCGCCGGCCCCGCTGCCGCCGGATCTCCATCATGTTAACGCGATAACTTGAAAGATATTCGGTTTAGAAATTCCATGTTTTCCATATCAATGAATATCACGGAGAGGAAGAACTGATTCGATTTTGGACGATTTACCATTTGTAGATTGGCCACAAGGGGCCGCTCAAAAGTTTAAAATCACTAAACACTCTTTAGTTCATATCTGTGGAACTATTTGTCTGATTGACTTCAAATCAAGTACAAATGATTAAATAGATAAATAGATAGACCTGCACCTAAGTACATATGAATGTGTGAAGTGACTGAATGGTAGAGGTGAGTGTGCGTCTTTTTTTCCCACTGTTTTTACTATTTAATACTATTTAAATATTTTGCATTTTATATTTCTTGTTCTTGTATATTGCATTTGTTTTTAATGTGTTTGGTTTTTGTTTTTATCTGCTGTATGTAAAGTGTCTTTGAGTACCATGAAAAACACTATACAAATAAAATGTATTATTATTATTATCTTTATTGTTATTTTCTTTATTATTATTATTGTTATTATTATTATTTAATTTTTTTCTACTCAAGAAGTACCGTTTTTACAAAGTGCATCAGAATTTCATTGCGTACGCTCTGTCCATATCAGAGGTATTCAAATCCAGTCCTGCGTGTTTTCGATATTTCCCTCTTCCATCTCACCTGGAGGCCATTCCATCATTATCAGGCTTCTGCAGAGTTGGATGATGAGCTGATTATTAATTGAACCAGATGTGCTGGAAAAGGGACACATCTAAACCGTGCAGGATACCGGCCCAAGAGGACTGGATTTGAACACCCCTGGTCTATATGACGACAATAAAAGGAAACTTGAATCTCGACTCATCTACACGTGCTTGAGAAGGTATGAGCGATGAGAAGAGAAATCTTTTGAGACAAAGAGTTAATCCCTCTGTTCTTACCACTTCCTCATCTTTGCCAAGGATTTTGGCACAGGCCAGGAAGTCGTCATACTTGTGGAAGGGAACAACAGGCTCAGGAAGCTCTCGAAGATACAGCTTCAGTAGAGACGCTACCGTATGCACATCTGTGTTACTGTGGAAAAGGCAGACGAGATGTTATTACAATCACAGAACATGCCCAGGTGATCGAACATTACAACGAGTCTGCTGGAACAGCCCGTGAAGGAGGCAACATCCATTTTAATCCACTTTAAACAAATAAACAAACAAATAAACATGTCTGACCACGACTGACGGACAGAGCAGTGACTCAGTACTCACACGTACTTGACAACAGGCGATAAGGTAAATTACCAGACGGAACCATTAGTATTATACGTGATCTTTTGCAATAACTAGCGATGAAATAGGTAGCCTTTAAGTACAGTTTGTAAAAGGCTTTAGTTTGCTCCATAAATATTAGTTGAATCTATGTTGACATATTACACCCTGACCTTCTGTAAGCTAGCATTTGAAGGAACAGACGCTGCTTTATGCTTCTTTCTGTTCAGTGTAATAGACTCATCCTCCAGCCTGGGATGCACTTCTGTACGTTGCACTACGAGGCCATAAATATCTAATAAGTAACGTCAAATATACAACAGCTCAACGGTGTATGGCTTAGATGTGGTCTTCACCATGACCTTAGGGGCACAGGTGCAGTATAAAGTGTACATGTGACATGATGGCAGCATGAAACCGGATCCTGTGTCCTGGGTTTCTGTAAAAGCTGTGATGTTGATGTATAGACCCTGACAAACCTGTCTGCGCTTATTTATGAATATAAGAAGGGATGGTAAGAGGGGGGCAGGGATGGAGACAGGGAGGTGGGGGAGCAGATGAGATATGATCGCAGATCCCGTCACACATGTATGTCTGTCACTGTGATTTATGGACGAAGGCTGTCACAAACACAACTCTGTCTGTCGATGAAGGAGGTGACAACATGTACAGAGTGGACACTTTATACTGGTTTATGAACATCATTTTTTTCTTTTTTTTTTTTTAAGACTGCAGCTTTCAATGATCTGACCACACTCACGGGAAAACTGTTTGTTTGTTGTTTTCAGATTAACCCATAAAGACCCAAACATCCACCGTCAACCAAATCCATCTATGGATCTAAACTGTTTAATTCCTGTTGATCCGCCAGTTCTATCAATCCATGTAAGTAATTGGTGTAAAATACAGTTTGTCATTGTTTCATGGTCATCAGCTATGACCCATTTGGATGTTCAGAGGCGCCGTAGTTACCGTGAAAACACCGTCATCTTCTACAACATTGATTCACCAGTAAAACCCATGGAGTTGGATCAGTGACAGTGGATGGACACACTGGGTTTATGTTCAGTTCATGATAGATTTTGTGGGAAAGGTCACATCTTTTTCATTTAAGAAATATCAGGTTATTAATTTTTGTTCATGTTATTCACATGTTTTAAAGGATAGTTTGAAGATATAAACATTTTCATACTGTAATTTAACTTTTTTATTCTAAAACACAGAGAAAAGTTTGGAGTTGACATTATTCATATATGATTATGTTATTATTTGTCCGGTACAGCTTACTGGAGATCACATTGGGCTGAATGTGAAAGCTGAACTAAAATGAGTTTGACATTAGATAGAAAAATATCAATGCTAACAGCGTTATGTATACAGAGCTGAAAAAGATGTAAAATGTGAAATACTAATATACAGCTGTTTGATATGTTTGCTCAGGCACTGTCATGACCTTCACAAGGAATAAACGGTTCAGATAATGGATGGATGGGTGTTTGATATGCTCAGTATTCAACAATTTTACATATTTTAGAGTTTATTGCCTGATTGTTTGTGTTGTGTTGTGTTGTGTTGTTTGGTAAGATGTAACTATACTTCATGCTCAGCCAACCACTGTTATTCTTTCAACCCTGCATTAGGATTTGTTCCAAATCAGAGGAGCAGCACTTGCCCAGTCAACAATACAAACATATCAACTACACATTAAAATGCACTGAGGAAATCCAAGCAGCTGGTGCACTCCATTATTTCCTTACCAGTCAAAAGAGGGTTTTTCTCCACAGTCGAAGGCGTCCTGCAGCTCTTTGACCAGGTTGGCCTGTCCCGGCAGCCTGAATAAGCCCTCCTCCCGAAGGCCCCTCTGCCGGATGAAATCCACACACTGCTCCACCAGCATTGGGGCGAGCTTGTTCCCAAACCGCCGTTCATACCGCACCGTCTCCTCCAGCTTCTGACCAAAGATCCCTAAAAGACAATGAGACTGCATCAGTAATGTTACATACTATTACTGGGTTCATATTTGAACATTTATTCATAGTTTACAGGTTTTACTTCAAAACCATTTGTAACCACAGTGCAGGACCACCATCACCAGAGTGCACGGGTGTGAAACATATGGCCCGTGGGCCAAAAGCGGCCCGCCTAAGGGTCCAGTCAGGTAGCCTGTAGCCTGGCCAGCCATCCGGTTTCCTCAGTGCATTCAGTACCGAGAAAACAGTCTGGAACTGCTCCATTCGCTGTGAATTATGTCAGATCTATTTTAAACCGGACCAATCACAAGTCTTGGGGGCGGGCGTTTCACAATGCATCATATGCACCGACTTCTTTTTGTCACGAGTCAAAGTCAGTTCCAAGTCCGCAAATCTCTTCACTACTGTTGTCGGTTGTTTGATTCAAAAATACGGATTGAATTACAGATTACACCCTGTATTCTGAAGTTTCTCTGACAAAAATGTCACGTCCGTCTTATCTGTGATTGGTTTGCTCTGCGCCTTTTAGTCCCACCTTCATATTTGGATATAAGCCCCGTGATTTCAGAAGGATTTCTTATTGAGAAAGACGGATGGCTGGACAGGTTACCGATCCAGCCAATGAGATGAATTTTGTGAAATTCAAAAGTTACACTTAAAGATATTAACAAGATATATTCCGCATTCTAAAACGCATGTTCCTTTCACCTTACATGTGTTTTTCAAGTATTTTATTTATATAACCTATACCTATTAGATTTTGTGAAGATTTAAATTTTGAATTTCAGAGTATATCTTTGTGTGGAATATAACGGGTGAAGCTTAAAGCACTTGTATTCAGGGAAACCAAATGGGCAAAAGGAAAAAATAAAGAATTCTAACTAAGAGCAACACCTCCTAGATTTAATCATCTTTTACTGTAGACAGAGCGTTTGCAGTTAAAATATTAAAGGTATGAGTGGAGAAAAGTCATTTAAATGTGATAATGGAATACGCTTTCTAATTTTCACTCCTGAAAGTGAAAGGGGTATTACTGCAAAGACTTACTAAAGACACCAGTGAACCATTTAAAGCTTAAGAGAAATCAAAGAGAGTGGTTGAATCAACTGAAAAAAGCCCCCCCCACCCCCACCCCAGTTCTCTTAAGGTCGGCCAGACACAAAAATATGTACACCCACAAATTGTCTGATGATTAAATCTCTAACTTCCTGCTGAGCACCTCTCACCTTTTGTCTGAGGCTAAAAAAAAAAAAAAAAATAAAAGACAGACTTCCATTTGCAGCCATCATCATGTGGACGCAACACAAGAGGGGATTAAGGCAGCCTTCCTGAGAGATTTAGATCTGCATACTTTTCCGGTCTCTAGATACAGACAGAAGCAACTCACACACATGCGTCCACGTGGTACGACAAGGTACCGCACGGTGAAAGAAGCAGACGGAGCTTAAAGGGCTTTTCACGACTTTGACAGCCTTTAACAAAGCGATCAATAGCTTCCAAAACCATCAGTGCGAATGTTTTATTAACAAAGTAATGCTTGTATGCATCTTCTCCCCACCCCTTTTCGGGCATGTAAATGAAACCATTCTGCTGTTTGTCTCTCTAAGATTGTCCTAATTGTTGATTTTTGTATTATTATTTCTGTTTTACTTTTTCACATATACAGTTGCGTAAAAAATTTATCAGACCACCCTTGTTTTCTTCAGTTTCTTGTTCGTTTTAATGCCTGGTACAGCTAAAGGTCCATTTGTTTGGATAAATATTATGATACCAACAAAAATAGCTCATAGTAGTTTAATTTCAGAACTGATATCTATCCATTTTCCATGTTTTCTTGATAATAACCAAAATCACTTCAGTTCTTCCATCAATGTCTGTGTCATCGTGCTAAAGATCCAAACATCCACTGGTGACCAAAACCATCTACTGACCTAAACTGTTTAATCCCTGTTGATCCATTAATCCTATCAATACATGTAAATAATTGATGTAAAATACAGTTTGTCATCTTTTCATGGACATCAGATATGACCCATTTGGATGTTCAGAGGCTCCGTAGTTACCGTGGAAACACCGTCGCCTTCTACAACATTGATTCACCATTAAAACCCACGGAGTTGGATCAACGACAGTGGATGGACACACTGGGTTTATGTTCAATTATTGATAGATTTGCAGAAAAAGTCACTTGTTCTTCATTTTTCTCTGTTTTGATATAATAACCTTTGAATTTATGCTGAGTTGTCACAAACATCTGAATTAAATATAGGTAATTAAATATAGCAAAATACAGTGTTTACAGTGAAAAATGCAAAATGCAGAGGATAAGATTGTAAAAAAAAAAAAAAAGGTGATAAATTGTTTAATAAAGGTTAAATAGAGAGAAAAATTAATTCGTCAACTTCCACAAAAGTAGCACCAGGTCTTTACGGATTAAATAACAGTAACAAATAATATGTAATGTATTACACTTTGGAAGTAACTTGCACAAACACTACATGACACTGACAAACAACAGCTACTCACCCCTTTTGAAACTGACACAGCTTGTAAGCTTCCGGAAGAAACGTCTATTAATAAATTTGTGATAAGATAATACACCAGTGGGGCTGAATAAAAAGTGTCTGAATGGGAACATGTTCCAAAAGTCAGCCTCAGTCTCCACAGAATACGAGTAAACCGAGCAAAAACAAAGAGGAACCATGGGTTTGATGATGGCAGGTCAGTCAAAGTGTCTTCATTTCCATGTCTTTGAATCCTCTTTTTGTTGGAAAAGGAACAGCTGAGCAGTTAACAGTGGAGTCTTTTCTTTCTCCTCTGGGTCAACCACTTGAGGGACTTTTCCACTTGGATCTTTACTGTAACCCAAATAACGCAAGACCGTAAACAGACACAAATTCCCCAAGAAATGCTCAAAGCTGTGTTTCAATTTTCCAGCTTTTACATGGATGAGAGTGAAATAAAGATAAAGCGAACTCTGCTGCAGAAAGCAGACCATGAACGTCCCCATGAATAAGAGCATCAGGAGGTGAAAGGGAAAGAAGTGGAGAAACCAGGTCATCCTTCCAGACGATCTGGTCATGAGTCTAGGAATGTTTTCCCGGGTCACATGTAACGGCGTGTGTGGACCAGCTTAGGGAGCGTGTGCATGCATGTGTTTGTATGAAGATTTACTGTTTCTGCTCAGACGGCTTGTGTCGTAAAGACGGACGCTGTTGGAGGGATCGCTAATGTTCCTTGCACTGATACGTACGTCCACACGTTTAACGACACTTAATGGGATCCACTAACACAGTCTTTCTCAAATGGGGGTACGTGTACAACCAGGGGTACTTGGAAGAAGCCCAGGGGGTACTTGAAATTTTTTTGGAAAAATATATTAATCCTTTCATGCATGACATCCACACTTGTGGACACATAGTTTAAGCTCACTTTCCAAAGGATTATAAAGGCAATATTGTCCAAACCATTTGGGGGCAGTCTGTATAGACCCTGAGCAATACAATGAAAAAAGTATCATCTTAGTTTTAGAATTTGGACTGCTCTGTGATCTCATAAACTTAACCTCCCAAGACCCCAGCTATGGGTTTTCTGTCAAAGTTTGTGGACTAGAAATTCACAGCTTTATTAAAACAACAACAACAACAACAAAACACTGCAAAGGACATTCCATTAAAATTTAAAAACCCCAAAATTCCCCTGAACAAACTGTTGCATCATGATGTTTCCAATATAGGCAATTATTTAATTAAAAGAAGCAAAAACTTGTTCTTAAAATATTTTAAAATATTCAAAATGCATTTCAACTTTAGCCTAATTTTGAGCAATAAACTCAATCTAAAAAGATCTAGATACTTTTTTTTCATAATTCATACATGTAAGGGTTAAATGAGTCATCATGTTCTGAACAGGGATATTAGGATGCATTACCAGACAGTTGGTTAAAAATCTACAAATGTGTGACGATTCAAACGGCTGAGATGAAAAATGAACGGCGACACTCTTTTTAAACAGCAGGGGGCGGGATCTACTCTTTCTGTTCCACGTCCTGTCTGTCAGCTCTTTGACACTGACGTCACAGACACGCCCCCGGCGCCATTTTAGTGGGTACGACAACATCAACAAACACTGTTAATCAACGGAGAGGAGAGGCAAGAGAGGCAAGGAAATATGATAATGGAGAGAAAAAGAAGAACGAACGGATACCGTATCAACACCTGAACCCTTAGCAAAGATACCATAGATCGGTGCTTCGCTAAGTTGGCTTCTATAAACAACATCGAGCCATATGACCTGAAAGAAACAGCTGGAAATCAGACACAGCACTGCTGCCTCCGACACTTTCCACGGATATTACTAACGGTCTGGTTTACGGCAGAAGCGCTGACACTTTTCAAGAGTTTAAAAATTACAAATCTCTTGAGGCTCATGGACACTTCTCCAGTGGCTGGATGCAGGATCTTTACTCATTTCAACCGGAGAAGTGTGCAGACACAGTCGTCACTACAAAGGTAAGAAAACCTAGTCAGTGTATCGCCTTGAAAACGGTGATGTTTGGTTTCTTTTCGCACTGAAGCATCTGGAAGTGTATGTTCACATGGAAAGATATGATCCAAAAATAACAAGTCATTGTTATTTTATAGCACACAAGAAACAGTCATATTAACTCTCTTATCTGATCTCTGACATGAACCTTTGCTCATCACTTTTCCCTCCAACATGGCGACAACTACCCAGAATGCAGTAGTGTTTTGAGTGTGAGGTCAGCTGTCACAGACCGGCATGGTCTTTGCATAAGAGAAGATAAGATAAGAAGATAAGAGAAAATATATTTTGTAGTTTATATATATATTATATGCATTTATTGCATAGTTTGTGTTTTGCAGATACACCCTACCTCAGAAATGTTTTTTGTACAAGAAATAATTAAAGCAATCTTTTTAAGTCATAATTTGTCTGCAAACACATCGTGAGTTGAGTGTATGGTACATCCCTAGTTCTGAATACAAAATAAATAATGAGAATTAATGCTGAAATATAAAACCCAATAATCACATTCATATTATAAAACTGACGCTCCTTAATCGACCTTATTTCATTTCAGTGTTTTTATTTTTCATATCATTATTGTCTGTCATTTTGTTTAAGCTTTGGTACCATTCTAAGAACATTTCTAATTTATATTATTCAAGATGAGATTATTTGAGTATTTCAGTAATAGTTTTTTGTTGATGAAAGGTTTATTTATTCATTAATGACCATTTAATTTATTTTTCTTATCAATGAAGAGGGTGCTTTTCAGTTTATATTTTGCACAAAATTTGCTTTAAAAAATTTGTTATTTTTAATATATTAAAGTTAAATATATATTGTTAGTTTACAAAGTTTTAAAAATATTAACAGACAACTTTGGCACAGGAACAGATTTTTCCTAATTTTTTCAATCAAAAATTGCGAAGTGAGAGTTGGGGGTAATTGGCTAAAAAAGGGGGTACTCTACTGCAAAAAGTTTGAGAACCACTTCTGTGACACCCTCAGGGCCTGTCAGCTGGGTCGGCTTGTTTATACACACACACACACACACACACACACACACGCACGCACACACACACACACACACACACACACACAGAAAAAGATCCAGATGCCACAAAGTGTTGGTGATCTTTTCATTGTCCTCCACAGACCTTTGATCCAGTGTGTGTTTGGATGGCTGTGTGTATAAAACAGGATGCTATGCTTATGTGGTATGCTTTTGGCATCTTTAGGCAAAAATTCCAAGTATTTTTCCAGGACACTGGTCTGAAAGGAAAGAGAAATTCTAGTCCATTCTCTGGCTGTGGGAAATCAGTGACAGCAGGTTTTAGCGTGGGTGTTTTCTGACATTTAGGGGAACTAAATGTGTGATTGACAGCTGTAATTACTGATAGCAGTTCAATTTAACCCATACCTGTCTTTTATGAGTCAGTATTCACAGTGAATCCCACTATTAAATATATAAGTATGGGATCTTGTGCAGAAAACCATAAAAGGGAGATGAGGATTTTGGCCCTAATAATGGCCAGCTTGCTGTATATTATCCCATTTATTATATGACTATTTATAATCAAATAAATAAGAGGACAAACAAATATTAAACCATATGAAGCTGTGTGTCAGATATAGGCCAGTTAATTTATGCTGATGGGACCAATTAGATCAAAATCTATTTATCTATCAAATCAATCTATCAAAATCAAGAATTCAACAAAACTTTGTTTAAAAAAAATAATAATAATAAAATAGGGAACTAACACTACAAAACAGGCCAAAGTGATATCACCAAAACTGAAGTTAGACACTGATCTGAAGAAAGATTTCATTATCAACACCTGCCCAAAATCCTCAAAAGTCTTTCTTACTCTAATTTTGCTATCATAGAACAGACTATGAATTGGAATTTGTGTTAGAATAGATACTGAAATGTGTGAAAATACTCCATAATGAGATCAAGTATTTGCAAAATTTGACTTATTCTTGACAGTAACACAAATAAACGTTATTCAAGGTGCATTACCCAAAAAGCGGTTCATCCTATAAAGATGAAAAAAGACTCAAAGATTAAGAATCTTCAAATATTTCCCATTACTATCACAGTCTAAAATGTGCAACAATTAGACAAAAAAGTGCAAGAATATTTTTAATAACTGCTTTCAAAGACACAACACTTGCAACATTTCACTTCATATAACTATAAAACTCTTCCCCAAATGACATATAAATAATGTGTAATTACCATCAAATAAATCTCCAAAGATCCAGATGGAGAGCCCACAGCTGCACATTTCTCAAACGTCTCAAATCACACTGTCTCGTGTCCAACTCTGTGCTCAAGCAGGCCAACACTTAATAATTGAACATCATGCTGAGTGTTTCAGCGAAACATGGCAGCAAATCTTTACGGGCGCCTCATTGTGGGCGCTCCCTCCCTGTGTGTCAGTCTCTGAACAGGACCCGGGACTTTTAATGACGCTTCAGGGTCGGCTATCGGCCAATCAGGTCTCTGCTGCCACTGCAAAATGTGAAAGGCCGGAATATGAGGCTTTGTGTGTGTGTGTGCGTGTGTGTGTGTGTGTGTGTGTGTGTGTGTGTGTGTGTGTGTGAGAGAGAGAGCGACAGAGAAAAGCGGGGCTCTGCTTTCTTGTGGCATCTTTGACAAATGGCTCATCCTTTTGAAGAGCAGTCAACTGCAATAGACATCAAACTCCCTGCACTGAAAACAGAGGGGGCTGGCTCAGCCTCGTCTATTCAGTGTGTGTGTGTGTGTGTGTCTGCATGAACTGCCAGGCCGGTTACAAACACTGTAGAAAACTTGGGTCAGTGTGCGCCAGGACAGTCAATAAAAAGCCACGGCAGCGCAACGGGAGACGCTGTAATCGGCACGCTGATCCCAACAAAGTCAGGGAGGGCGTCAGGAGAATAATTACAACATCAGGAAACTTTGTCATTGCATCACAACAACGACATGTTTTGATGTTTAATGCTTAACCCATAAAGAGCCAAACATCCGTCACAGACCAAAAGCATCTACTGCTCAAACATGTTTAACACCTGTTGATCCACTAATCCTATCAATACATGTAAATAATTGGTGGAAAATACAGTTTGCCATCTTTTCATGGTCATCAGATATGACCCATTTGGATGTTCAGAGGCTCCGTAGTTGCCGTGGAAACACCATCATCTTCCACAACATTGATTCACTGGTAAAACCCATTTTATACTGGAGGGTTATTCATATCAAAAACTTGAGAAAATGTGACTTTCTCAGTAAAATCTATCATTAACTGAATGTAAACCAAGTGTCTCCATCCACTGTCATTAATCAAACATTGTGGGTCCACATATTTTGGTTCTGTAAAATTACAACTTTTTGGGAGGATGTTGGAATAGAAATATAACAAATTTTTGGGTTTTAAATTACAGCAACCCACTTTGTCACCATTGATGAATTGACAATAAGTGATAAATAATTAATAAAAATCGTAGGTGATGCAGTAAAAAAAAAAAAAAAAAAAAAAAAAAGAAATCACCCGTAAATGGCTTCAACTACCCCCGGTGCTGGAGGACTGGTTAAAAATTTTTGTTGTCAAAATGGAGAGATTAACATTTATGCTGAGGCTGCAAGCTGAACGTTACATAATAAGATGGGGCAAATGGATTAGTTTCTTTAAAAACAATTAATGTGTGGTTTGTGCCATAGTCCTGTGAAATTACTATACTATATAAACCGCTGCACTAAAAATTAATTGGGTGTCTTGATTGCTATTTCATAACTAACAAAAATTGAGACTTTGACTAAAATCTGTTGCCAATTGTTTGTTCTATATGACAAAATGATAAATAAATTAAAAAAACTGCCCCAAAAGTGTAATACCTCTGATCGCCACTAGGTGGTGGCTCCAAAACACCCTGACTCACTGAACTTCTTTCTAAAAATAGAGAGGCACTCACATTTTTCCATGTTCCATTCTGACCTCATTTGTTTAATTTGGACCCTCTTGTAAGTGTGCTAGTTCGTCTTTAAATTGTTGCTCCATTAATAAGATTTTAGGGTGAACAGAAGGCTTTGATGTCTGTGTTTTCAGCGTCTGATTCATCATGTCTGACTTACTGAGCTTCTATTCATTTAACAAAACAGATTTTTCCCTGACTCAAATGTAGTTGTGGTTAATAAGTAAGTGTCAGTGAACTAGTATTTAGCATTAGCTCACCTATCACACATCACTCTCCCCTCGCCTTTTGTCCAAATATGGTCCAAAAAGTCAACATGCAGGAGCTAAAATACAAACTGTGGGTTTCAAAGCAGCAGTTCAGAAAACGATGATTGACGTCACAGGTATATGCTTTATGTGCAGTCTATGGTCCACACACACACACACACACACACACACACACACACACACACACCTACACACACACACACACACACACACATCATTGTTCCCAAAATGTATTTCCATTTACCT
>JAPQRP010000005.1:57371105-57385163 GCA_037367295.1 Apogon hyalosoma
TGGCACCCCCCCCAAAAAAAAAAAAATAGCCACGAAGGAAAAACAAAGAAAACAAAAAACTGATAGATGACAATAGACAAGAACCAAGACAATAGACAAAAATCACGAAGAAAAAAAAAAATCCTAGTCAGTGAAGGTAAGTTAAGGAGCAATTACCCTTTCCAAAAGTAACATTAAAAATAGAATTTCTCCTGGTCTTTAATACAACCTCACAGACGCAACAAGTCCATCAAACCTTGACTTCAAAACATCCACGACAAATAGATTCTTTTATTGAATACCAGAAGATCAGCTCAGAAGTGGCTGAGGAGAGCGACCTAGATTTTTCTCAATATTCTCAATAGTGGACTATATTATGTGGGAAAACCTTAAGTTCTTCCAGACTTTGGCTGAGCTTCTGGCCAAGTGGAGGAAGCAGCTGCTGCTGGCCCACAAAACAATGCAGACCCTGTAACTACCTCGTTTAACTTTAAATACAAAAATCTGTCACACAGCACATTCACAATGAGTATGAGCTCGAATCACTGTCTGCTCTCCCTTGTCTGCTGCGAGTCTTGTTTGAATGCAAGCAGGGGCAAGTTGAGATTCAATATTGTGTCTAATGATAGTCTTCTCAGAAGTCCACACATCATAAATACCTCCAGCAGAACAGGAAGTCACTCAGTAAGCGACAAGCCGCACTGCCGCAAAAGATCTGTTCATTCATAACGAATGATGACAGGGCTAATAAGTGGAAGCAATGACTCCGCTCTTTTCCATTTTCATTTGGGTTTACATGTGATGGCACCCTCAGAAAACCTCATTCATGACTAATACCCCCCCCCCTTACAGATGATCTAATCCCACTACAAAGTGCAGCTGTTGCAACAAAGCAGTGCGGAATAAAGAAACTGCATGCCCACGTGAAAACAGCTGGGGTTTTTACGACCGAAAGATAGATGCACATAAAGCTATCAACATTCATACAGTGCCTATTTGTTATTGTTACCTGGATGTGAAGGTAGTAAATCAGAAAATCCATACTGAGGTAAGCTATGAATCCCCTGATGAACCACCTCCATGCCTCCTCCGTGCTCCGATTGCTGGTAATACTCCAAAGGAAAAAAAAAAAAAAGTGGAAGAAGCCTCCTTGAGTGTGTTATGAAGTCCTGTGTGTCTGGGTTAACTTGAGGACGGGACTCCCTGACTGCAGGAGCGGCTCTGCCAGTTTTTGGCCTGGCTCGGAATGAGTGAGTGAGCACAGCTGAGAGGGTGTGAAAGAGAAAGGCAGGGAGGGGAGGGATGAGAGGTTTGAAGAGGGGGTTGGGGAGTTTACACACCCACACAGACTCACACAATCACACACAAACACACACACATGCACATACTTCTCTTAAGCACTGTAATGGGAACAATAGGTAGGTCTCTCTCTGAAGGATTGGGTTTAAAAGGGCCACTGGCTTTGACACCAGGGCACGACCCCATAAGCAAACACAGGTTCTCCCATTCACACCACGCTGCTTTGTTGGCATCCTCAACAAATCACTGCTAAAGGCATAATGACATCATGAGAGTGGTTTAAATAAGCCTTAATACGACCAGACACAGCACATACCGTTAGCCTCGTAGCTATCATAGCCTCATAGCCCTTAAGTCATACGCTATATGGACAAAAAAAAGTATGTGGACACGTTGAATTCAGGTGTTTCTTGGCAGGGGGTCTGGGATACAAAACAATAATAACAAATGTCATATAGTTTTATATTGTGATAAATATATTGATTATTAATATTGATGTAGTCATGATATGTTTCAATGTTCTTGTCCATAAACACTAATACTTCCTTTTTAAGTTTAACCCTGTAAAGCCTGAGCCATTAGATCACTGACAGAAAATTCCACTTCTTTGAAACTGGAGCCTTTATTTGGTCCTTCTGAACAACCAAAACATTTTTTTTAAATATCAATTTCCATGTAGGCTATGAGTTTAAATTTTGTATCATATTTGATACATCAGGTCTCAGTGCTCAAATAATATTGTTTTTGAACAAACAAAAGAATAATACAAGTGGTGCCAGGCACAACAAACCCCGCCCCTCGCAAACACTTTACCTGATTTGCCCTGTCTCTTATCATTGCGAAAACACATTTTTGGTGACCTTGACCTTTGACCTACATTCACCAAAGTTTAATGGGATCTATTCTGGACCACCTCGCACCTTTCCTGAAAATTTCATGGAAATTGGTCTGGTAGTTTTTGCGTAAAGCTGCTGACAAACCAACAGACAAAAAAATGAACCAAAAACACTATCCTCACCTCCCCTTCAGGGGGTGGGGTAATAATACAAACATGTCTAACAAATTGGTAATTCCTTTTCAAAATTGTCAAAGTTCTGCCTCCTTTCTCATTAATGACAGTCTTTTAGTGTCACTGGAAAGGCCTCTGGTGAATGAATTCCTCCCCCCTGGTGAATTATCTGTGTATTGCATGTATCTAATTGTATACATCAGGTTTTTCAAGAAAAAAAAAAATCAAACTGAACATGTAGAGGGCTTCAAAACTCATGTATCAAATATGATACATTAGGCGTTATATGGTTAAAGGGAGATTTTTTTTCTTCCAAAGTGAGATGTGAAGAAGGTAGATGCTTAGTTGTGGTAGAAAATTATTATTTACAGTCAGACCATGAAAAATATTTGGGAAATTTAGAGGTAGAACATTTAAAATGGTAGTCATGTCTAAAAAAGAAAAAAAAAACAAAACAAAACAAAAAAAAACAAACAAAACTAAATGAATGTTGAGAAATTGAATAAAAACCAGCTCTGAGGCATTTTGGATACAAAGATAACATTTTAAACAAAACTCACCAATGAAATGCAATGATATTTATCTCAATATAAAACTATATTATGACATTTGTCCTTATTGTTTTGTATCTCAGACCTGTTAGAAAAGAAACACCTGAATTCAATGTGTCCACATACTTTTGTCCATATAGTGTATAACTTAGACAGTTATGCTAGACATAGACAGACTTTGTCATTTCAGATTTTACATTAAAAATAAAATATTGATGCAGGTGGTTCAGGAGGCAGCAGCAAGGATAATGAAACGAAAAGGAGAGACAATAGATAATATGCATCTTATTAAAGATCTTATTAAAGTTACATACACTAGAAACACTGACAGTGAACTTGCAATGAAAATCAAATTTTGTCAAAAGCAAAAAAGACAGTTTTCAAAAATCTGAAAACTACATAGTGATCATACAATGTGACACAAACTAAAATGGAATACAAAGAATATACAAATCAGTGCTTCATTTTAAAAATCTGTTCATAATGTACATGTACAGACCAACATACGCCTAATTAGTTTATCAACTCTAATTACATGTTTTAACATTGCTTCTTTTCTTCTGTTTTTTCACATTATTCTGTGTTATTTTGTTTCAGTTGTATATGATTCTTCTCATATATGAATCACATTATATTTTGTAAAGCAGCTTATAAATCTATTCATTATTACTAATTTGTTTCATGTTCATGGTCAACCTTATATTTCATTTTGGTCGTTGGATCATTAACCTAAATAACTGGTGGCTTTATTTATTAAACCTGATCTTATCTTATCTTATCTTATCTAAATCTAAATTGATGTAAATATACCAGGGTGCCATAAAGGGGGGATAAATGTGACAAATTCATGGGGCCCAGCATTTCTGGGGGGCTCCTAGAGCAGTGGAGGGGGTTCAATGGATACAGGTTAGAAGTTATGATAATTTCATGTAAGGTCCGCCGTATAATAGAGGCATAGAAGCTTGGAGTGGGACATTGAAAGCATGTTAAGTTTCACTTTCACTTCACGCGGCATTAGTTATGTTAGTTATGGACTGTGCCCACACATATATAATTGCTGCCCCCCCCTACTCTGACAAATCGACAACATACTGATTTTTATAAAGGGCCCACATCGTTAAGCTTTCATGGGGCCCACGATTGCTAGCAGCGCCCCAGTAAATACTTATATAAAATGCACATTTCTTTTTTCTCTTTATATTTGTTCTTTCACATGTGTATATTTATCTTATCAAATGAAATCCCATTTTTCTGCTTTTCAGCTTTCATAAAATTCAAGGTTTTCCTCATAATATCTGACAAACTGCGCAAGAAAAACATCTTCATGTCAGATAAATGGTGGCGAATAATGACTCAGTTCCTCAAAATATAAACAAAAACACAAATGTACACGCTCACTGAATATATTTAAAATCAAATCAAAAACGTTCTTATTTTCATTAGCCTTTTGAAGGAGATAAAAGTGGGGTTACAAACCGTAACCATGAATGTCCACTATTTTTATTTTATTCCATTTTATTGAAATTTATAATTTTATGTCTAATCATTTACTATTGCATCACTTATTTCACCCCTGTCTTATGCAATTTTATGAAAATTTTATTTTATTTTGCGTACTTTTATATAATTTTGTGTGTAATCAAATATTCATTTATTTCTTATTTTACCCCTGTCTTAAGCCTTTTATGAAAATATCATTCTCTCTTGTAAATTTTAACTGATGTGAAGCACTTTGGGCTACAATTTTTGTGTGAAAGGTGCTATACAAATAAAGTTTATTATTATTATTACACACAAAAGGAAATAAAGTGAAAGCACAAAGCGACTTGAAAACTAAGTATTGCTATATATGCATGTAGTAGGTATACGTGTCCTCTGTCTGTGCCTTATCTTCTGTGTATCTATACTTGGGTGTCTTGTTTCGCTTGACCCCCAGTAAGGTATTGATGACTGCTCCTTTTCCTGGTGTCACGGTGGTCCTTTCCTGTCAATAGCCATAATCTGAATGCAGACACCAAAACATTAGCCCTTCATCAGAGTCCCCAAAGACGCTGTCTGCAGGAGAACACAGACTCCATAGAGTTTCTATGGCTATCCATTACCATCTGACACCGAAGGAGAAACAAAGTGAATAGGAACTGGGGGGTCAAAGGGGACGTGGATTGTTTGGCTCTACTGTCCCTGTCCAGGCCTGTGTTAGGGAAGAAGGTAATCGTGGCACCAAAAGAAATGAGAATAATGAACGCTTCTAACTATATTCTGTTGTGTTCTTTGGTGCTGACAAGTAAATGTGATACCCCCGACCATGTGGGTTCGTCAGGCTCCAGTTTTAATGAGTCGTCATGAGGACAGTCAGGGAAAAGCGAAGGGTCAATCCGTTCACGGAAGTCACGGGGCTGTAAAAGAGCCAAGAGTTTCTGTTCTGATTTCATGCCAACTAAATAAAGAGCTATGTCTGCATGTCCTGCCAAGGCGGCTGTAAATATACCATTATGTAAGGGGAATCAATTTCAACTTTAGGAAAAGGAAACAGCGCTCCGGCTTGACTTGACGTCCAGTGCTTGTACCACCAAAATTGATGTTAAGGAGATATCGAAAACAGAAAAAAACTGATTTATCATGGACATTTTTCAGTCTGTTCTCTATAAACAGATGCTGGTGTTAGTCTGTGCCAAAGGATGCAACATATTTAAATATATTGTAAATGTGTATATAATGTTTAAATTTAAATCTAAATTGATATAAATATTTGCATAAAAAGCAGATTTATTTTTTTTTCTCTCTATATTTGTTTACATGTGTATATTTTTTGCTTTCTGTCTTCCCTGCACTTTATTCTTTTCTGTTTCTTTGTATTTTGCTGCTGTCAGCTGACAAATTTCCCCATGGTGGGATCAATGAAGTTCTATCTCATCTGATCTTATTTTATCAAATTTAAATCTAAATTGCTAGAAATATTTACATAAAAAGCACATTTCTTTTCTGTCTTCCCTGCACTTTATTTTTTTGTGGGTTTTTTTGTGTTTAAAAAAAAAAAAGAAGTACTAAAAAATTTCCCCAGGGTGGGATCAATGAAGTCTTAGCTTAGCTTAGCTTAGCTTCTCAAATCCAATCAAATTTAAAGCTAAATTGACATAAATATTTACATGAAAAAGCAGATTTCTGTTTTTTTTCTCTTTATGTTTGTTTCACATGCATCTATTTTTTTGCTTTCTGTCTTCCCTGTGCTTTATTTTTTTTTGTGTTTTTTTGTATTTTGCTGCTGTCGACTGTGAAATTTCTCCATGGTGGGATCAATAAAGTCTTATCTTATCTTATCTTATCTTATCTTATCTTATCTTATCTTAGCTACAACAGCTAATATACTGTTTCTTGGCGCCTGTTTTAGATTAGTACAAGATGGTGTTCAGTGAAATTGAAACTGTGAAAGCATTTACACATGGAAGAGGTAAAATGTGTGTGTAATTTGTAGTATTTTCTTTGGCATTTATGACAGATTTCAGCCATTGGTAAGAAACCACAGCCATTCAGTCCAACCTATTTATTTCTCGCTGTATGATGTGACATTAATGTTGATCTAATTCCACAACATCTTTAAACTATGTATCACTGTACTTTGAGGTTTGTTAAAATGCCAAAATCCTTCCACATGAACCCGGTGAGCCTACTCTTAGAGCTTCAGCGACTACTGACCGCGGATTAATATCCCATTAAAATGATTGTATTTTGGTGCGGCCCACCAGCTGTTGTCACTTGAACACTTGCATGCAAAGACGAGAGGCTACACATTTCACCCGAGTGAGACTAACAGAGGGATACATCAGAGGAAGATTCTGGAAAAATAGTCTAGAAGGTGCAGCTCCAAGAGAAAAACAGCAAGTGTGAAGGGAAATCTCTTCAGTAAAAGGGTGACAATATACTTTTATACTTTTAACCCATTTTAGTTCAGGGGCCACATTAAGCCAAATTTGATCTGCAGTGGGCCGGACCAGTGAAATAATAACATAATAATGTACGAATAATGTCAACTCCAAACTTTCCTCTATGTTTTAGTGCAAAAAAAGTAAAATTATGACATGAAAATGTTTACATCTACCAACTGTCCTTTAAAACAATGTGAATAACATGAACAAACTGAAATTTCTTAAGAAAACTAAGTGCAGTTTTAATAATATTATGTCTCAGTTTATCCTTTACACATGTGCAGATCACAGTGGATCTACAAATACACAATCATGTAATAACAGGCAGAATATTGATAACCTTGCACTTCAGACATTTCAAACTATTCATGTTTTTTCAGGTTATTTGCATTTTTTTAAATGAAATGATAGTTTGTTTTAGTGTAAATACCATAAAATGACATGAAAATGTTCACATTTACAAAGAGAAACATTTGGAGTTGGGAGTATTTATAGGTTATTATGACAGTATTTTACTGATCTGACCCACTGGAGATTAAATTGGTCTGTATGTGGAACCTGAACTAAAATGATTAATATCTTCAGTGTAATTTTTGCATTTCACAAATTTATCCAATGGGTCAGACTGGACCCTTTAGCGGGCTGTATTTGGCCCCTGGGCCACATGTTTGAGACCTCTGCTTTAACCCCTGACGTGTCTGTGGTGAGCATTCTGTATGTATGATTTATTTTAAATATTCATAAAAATTCAACCATTTGCTCAATGGGCAAAATTACAAAACATGTTGATAAAATAGAACTTGTGCTTTCCACAGACATCTGAGCATGCTCAGTGCAACCCCCCCCACACACACACACACACACCCACACACACATACACACCCCCACCACAACCTGTGGAATGGGGGGCAAAACACAGAGCAGTGAGTGAGACTGACTTGCTATAAAAACAGACATTTTGGGCTTTTTTTGTTTTCACTATTTTCTATGTTGTTTTTTTTTTCAGCGTTGTTTGCAGTGTTATCATGATTTTCCTTTATTTTTGTTTTTACTGTGTTTTTACCATTGTGACTGTGTAACTAGTTTTTAGCTGCCAAAAAGCAGTTGGACTGATGTAGAAAAAAAGAGCTCTACTATTACTAAACTACTGGGCCAAAATTCAAATCCTTGTTGTTGTTCAGTGTGTTCCAGTTCACAGTTCATCCTGAATCTCTTATTGATGTACATTGTGAGTGCCTTAATTAGCAAAAACCTGTCGAACTTCAAATCCTCTCTTTGTCTTTTTCTGTTATTCCTCCTGTTTTGACCTAAAACACACAGTAAAACAAAACCACTGAAGAAAAGGAACAGGAGCACATACTCAGCAGCTTTTATGAACCTGAAACAGACGACAATTAACAGCAGTGTCTTTACCTGGAATATTGTGCCAGGGGTTAAAGGGTTAAAACCAGTTTGGTCATATCACTTATAATATACTATCTGTATCAAATGAACTGTATCAAATACTGTATATGCTCAAAGCCAAACTTCAACCACTCAACTAACACAACTTTGTAATGCATTTTAAAGGAAGTGTCTGTTTAAAGTATAGGCATCTTTGCAGTTATCTAAACACATTTCAGCATGATAGATCACCACAGTGACAAGTGTGTATAACACACATGACTATGAGACAGTAAATCTGTATCGTCTCATGCCAGGAATTCATACACAGTGTGTACTGTCTCACTCCAAATAAATAACCTCCAACATTTTAATCCTATATGAAGCACCGTTTTGATTTAAAGGTTCAGTGTGTATTATAATGGTGTGGTTACAGAACTACTGTAGAAATGTGGCAGACTCCGTGTGTAGTTATTAGTACAAACGATAAAACACAGCTTCTTATTTCTGCATGAAAATACATGACTATAATTCAGTATGATTTTTGTTTTCATATAATGAAACACTGATGAAAACATATTTATGGGTTTGTTTATACAATGACAGGATAAGGACGAGCTTATTGATAACAACACTGGAGCAAACTGTAGAGACATCTAATCCACTATGTTCTTTTTCTTTTGAGGTTTGTATTTTTTTGGTCTTTTTTTAATTGTCTTTTTTTAATTTATTTTTTATTATTTTTTATTTTATTCATTATTATTATTATTATTATTATATTGTCTCCTTTCTGTATGTTCATATCTGCTATATGTTCTTAAAAAAGAAACAATAAAAAGAAAGCGCTGAAAAATACTTCTGAATATTACTTTATTACTTCATTATTTTGTCCACTCTGGCTTTTTAGTTAAGGGGATATTGATATTCAGACATAGTGGATATTTGTCATCCATCTAAACACTGGATGGCACCTGATAAAAAAAAAAAAAAAAAAAGTAATAAAAAAAGAAAAAGAAGAGCAGCTCTGCCATTAGCTACTGTAAAACATGGTGGGACAATATAGTGGAATCTCTGCTTCCTTTGTTGATATAAATGACTCATTCTACAGAAACAAAATCACAGTGATTCTCATTTTCATGTGATTTATACACCAATGAAAACAAACACATGGAAAAGCATTATACTGTAGGCCTACCTGTTTCATCACACACGCTAACACTGCATAGCCCTCAATAATATGCTAAATTAGTTTGCTTGTGCATGTAGTTAGGTGGAAAATAACTGTAAAGAAACTGAAATATGTGCTGCTGACATTGTTACATTTCTTTGGGTGAGGAGTGAAGAGATTTTTGAGCAATTTTAGTACAGAGAAGAATCGTTAACGTTAGCCGGCTAGCACGATAGTGTCACTTTGTAAGTCCACATAAATGTTCCAACATGGCCCCGGTCATCTCTGGAAGTGCTACATTGCAGAATTCACACGCAGCTGCTTGTTCTCTATTGGTCCTGTTGTTACAGGATCAACTGTTTGTGGTTTAGCCTGTCAACTTTTATGACAGGCTGGCTTATATCTGCTCCAGGCAGTCACAGCTTCATATCTAACAATCTGACATCAGGAAGTTTTACATCAAATTACAAAAATGACCTTAAAGGATTGATATTTTGCTTTTTTTAAATGGAATTATGCATTTTCAAACATTTCCCTGTGGTCTACATAAAGTGTGAGTGCTATGCTTGGGTCTAAATTCTTCATTAATTCAACTCCACAGGTCCATCATCATAATGACACCAGAAAGGTGGTTTTAGCGCTGGCCCTTTTAATGCAAATGATATACCCCCTCCAGGTTGTTGACCATGCACTCTGTCCTGTTCAACCACTTGTGTTCATTAATACAACCAACAACTGAACATTTTAGGTAATTGGCTCGAAGTTTGGACATATTTTCAGTTTTTACTACAACCGCTGCTGCTGATAAACAATTATGTCGTACTCGGGGAAATGTTGGTCTGAAGTCTGGACCTTATATGTGCAAATGTCATGACATGACTAGTTTTAAAACGTAACAAATTAAGCAGGAATTCAAACAGGTTGTAGAAATCCACTCGATTTTGGCCCAAATGAATCTAAAGGTAGCTTTGCAGCACCTGAAGGGTTCAAATTCAAACTGTATGAACTATTAGGGTCCAAATACACAAATAAATGAATGAAAGACTAATAGAAGTGGGTTTAGATAAATATGAGCCCTTTAACTCTTTCTGATTCTAAACAGGAGTTGATTCCCAGATCTTGAGAAGTGATCTTGAGACCAGGACTGATCTCGGCTACACTAAAGACGAATGTTATATTCCCTACCTGCAGTTAAATCTTCAAAAATTCTCCTAAATCTCACACACTGGACCTTTTAATATGTTGAGGAAGATTGAGTTTTTGGTGGAGACATCTGGCTCAGTCGGAATTTGCAATTGCAAAATGTTTTTGATATTACAGTTTGTGTTCATTTGATTACTAAGAAGAAACGCAGACAAACATCCTGAGACTCAGAAAGGAGAGACAACATCCCTTTATCCACAGCAGATAATGAAACAAGGAGTGGACTTGACAAACTACCTGTTGCTTGGCTCTCTAATGCCCTCTAATATCACCTTTCAGCACTGATGAGGGCTTGAGGCCAAATGCACACCTGCACTCCCCACAGCAAAGAAATTGGTAGGTTGAGTCAGCCTGGCCTTTGGGAAGCCCTTTGAACCTTTCAGACAGGGTTATGGGAGCCTGACTTGTAGGCTTTTGTGACTAATGGAGGCATCTTGTGTATGCGTTTCCCAGTTTAACACATGGCACAGACTCATACATGGTCAAAAACCAATCTAGAAAACCTGATTAAACCATCTGTCCAATGCAAAAAAGTAGGAGCATCTCAATATTTTAATCAAATGAATTAATTTCTTTAGCCTCATGGATGCATACGTCAACATTTTCATTTGGCAGATTGCTTCAGGTGATTGAAGGAGCTGTCAGACGTAAACATTATTGTGATAGAAAGTGGAGATAAATCTAACATTCATCAATCATCACCTGAAATAAGGCTTTCCTTTTACCTCATATTTAATATTAATGACTGATGGGCAGTGGTAGAGGGAGTACTGAAGCTTAGTACTTAAGTAAAAGTACAAATATCCTGCAAAATATATACTCAAGTAAAAGTAAAAGTACTTCATCAACAATCTTACTTAACCCATAAAGACCCAAACAGCGACCAAAACCATCTACTGATGTAAACTATTTAACACCTGTTGATCCATTAATCCTATCAATACATGTCAATATTTGGTGCAAAATGCAGTTTGCCATCTTTTCATGGTTATCAGATATGACCCATTTGGACATTCAGATGCGCCGTAGTTACCATGGAAACGCTGTCATCAAGCAGAATTCCTGCACCGAACGTAATGACACTGTTTCCAAAAAAATTGCGTTTTTATTGTGTCTCATAAGTTTGGGTTTATTTGTCCTTTAACACGATTGACTTCAGAGTATTAGTTTGACATCTGCACTTTCCAAACAAATTGAAATGTAGATTCAGCCAAATGCACACTCTGCCGTTATTGGAGCTAATAGTCAACTGCAAGATTTGGAGGAAATTGTGTTCATAAAATGTAACGAGTAACAGCATATATTGTAGAAATGCAGTCGAGTAGAAAGTGCAGATAATTGCAGCAAAATATAACAGTAAAATCAAAAGTATGCATTATTATTTTTACTTAAGGAAAGTACAGATACATAAAAATGTACATATTTAAGTAGAGTACAGTATATTCCACCGCTGCTGATGGGCCGATACATGAATGAATGAATGATGCCATTTTTGCTACAGAGCGGAGGGATCCGTGTGACGCGACTCTAGTGTTGATGTGGATCAGATATTTTCGTGTATATGTGTGGGTCTATGTGATGACCAGTCTCAGAGGCATGCACCGTAAAACCCCTTGTTGAATCCCGGCCGAATTATTTGGACAGCCAACGGACAGTATCTCTCAGCTTTTGGCAAGATAAGCATGTTTTCATTCAGCCATCGCAGCAGTCCTGTCTGCGAGGCCGCTCCTCGTTCTTGTTGTTTTTTCTGACAAAGCCAGGCCAAAGCGCTGTCGGCCTGAGAGAGGGCTGCAGTGCAGTGGGAGTGTATGCTGCTGGGTCAAAGAAAAAGATGAGGTGGTGATCTGAGCGCAGAGAGGGAGGGAAATGCTGATGGTGAAGTTGGCTCTTTGACCGTGAGTTCTTCAACTCGCTGATGTCGTCAAACCCTCATTATGAAGCTAAAATAATGTTACGTCAGCTGAGACGGACAGAGCTGGAAAACCCAGTGGTGAATTAACAGAACATTTGTCTTTTCAATTGTCTTTGTGTCGTTTTATGTTGATGTCAGCTCATTTTGTGTGACGTGCTTTAGCCAAGCAGCAGTTATAGGTTGAAGGGGTCTTTAGTGTCGCCTCATCTGCTTTGTGAATCAGATCACAACCGCTCACTTTGCACAGTCAGTCTTATTAAAGCAAATGGAGCAAGTGTACTACATGTACCATTCAATATGAGTAAATGTACGACAAAACTGAATTTAGTACATTAACCCATAAAGACCCAAACATCCACTGGTGACCAAAAGCATCCACTGATCTAAACTGTTTAATACCTGTTGATCTGATAATCCTATCAATACATGTAAATACAGTTTGGTGTAAAATACAGTTTGTCATCTTTTCATGGTCATCAGATATGACCCATTATACATTCAGAGGCTCCGTAGCGAACATGGAAACGTCACCTTCTGTATCAGAAAAACCCATGGAGTTTGATAAATGACAGTGGATGGAGACGCTTGTTTTTATGCTCAGTTATTGATATATTTTGCTGAAAAAGTCTCCTTGGCCATGTTCAGACTGCAGGCAAATGTGGGCCAAATCCCATTTTTTTTGCCCATATGTGACCTGTATCCGATCTGTTAAAGACAGTTCGAACAGCACAAATCCGATTTTTTTTCAGATCCAACCCAGACCGCTTTCATATGTGGTCCTAAATCTGATACGTATCTGATATTTTGCAATGCGACTTCATTCATGAAGTCATACTTGGTTTTCATGTATATGTATAAGTTTTTGTTTTGTTTTTTATAATCTGTTTCATTTCTAAGTAGGATTACTTTGTTTTGTTGCATATTTGAAATAAACTAAACTGAACTAAAGTGAAGTCTGAATGGCCAGGTCGCATTTATCCGACCTTTACGTCATTGAAATGCGACAAACGTCACAGTTCTGCGTCCCAGGAGTGTGACTTCCTTAAACAAAGTGCGTGCCTGCGTGGTCACGTGTTACATCAGGACCTCTTTTGCACATGTGGGTCACTTCAGGGTCGCATTCAGTTCAAAACTGATAGAACTGATCTAAACTGTTAAACTCTGCAAAGCCTGAACCATTAAATCGTTGACAGAAAATTCCAGTTCTTTGAAACTGGTCCTTCTGAACACTCAAAAAAAAAAGTTTTGTTTTGTTTTTTCAAATATCAATTTCCATGTATGAGTTTCAATATTGTATCATATTTGATACATCAGGTCTCAATGCTCAAATTATTATTGAGCAGACAAAAACATAGTATAACACAAACATGTCTAACAAATTGGTAATTCCTTTTCAAACTTGCCAAAGTTCTGCCTCCTTCCTCTTTAATGACAGTCTTGTAGTGTCACTGGAAAGGCCTTTGGTGAATGAATTCCTCCCCCCTGGTGGATTGTCTGTGTATTGCATGTATCTACTTGTATACATCAGGTTTTTCAAGAAAAAAAAATCACCCTGATCATGTAGAGGGCTTCAAAACTCATGTATCAAATATGATACATTTGGCATTATAGGGTTAATACCTGTTGATCCA
>JAPQRP010000005.1:57413568-57427636 GCA_037367295.1 Apogon hyalosoma
CCCGTCTGTCTGTCCGCCAGAGACTGTCCATGTGTTGTGTTCAGAGCTGCAGAGCCACATTTAGAACCAGTGGAATATATGTGCTGTGTTTTCCTTTCATTTGCTCTCTCTGCTTCTCTTAGACGTCTTTATTTGCTCGTCAAAAGCCATTTTCTTGTTTTCCGTCAGTGTGAGTGTGTGGCTGAAGATGCAGAATGCAAAAAAAAAAAAAAAAGTTTTAAATTAGAAATCCTCTATGAGAATTGGATTATATTTATGAGTATATTTCTGAGTTTTAACAACCCACAATGCTGTAGCTGTGAACATGCGGGTAATCACATTTGAATCCACATGTTTTGGTCTGTTCCAGTACTTACACGGCATCTGAGACACGACCATTACACACTCAGCCTTTGATAGTTGGAGGGAGGTTTACAACAGACTTTGTGGCCACTGGAGAGGCTGTGAGGAAGAAACCATGTGTGTAAAACTAATACTGAACTACCAGTAACGCAATACAAAAGTAATGCATTACAGTAACAGATTACTTTTTGCTGTAACGTAGTAGTGTAAGGCATTACTAATCAATACTCAGTAATATTTTACTCGGTACATGTTCAATAGCGCTTGCGTTACAATCAGTGCTGTGTGTAACGAGTGACAAAGTAACGCGCTACAGTAATGTAACTACTTTTTTCGGTTAAAAAGTAGTGTAACATGCAGCGGTTCAAATCCCGCTCTGTCCTACTCTGTCCGTTGTGTCCCTGGGCAAGACACGTCACCCTCCTTGTCATTCACACTGACGTATGAATGTTTGGTGGTCGGAGAGGCCGTAGCTTCTGTCAGCCTGTCCCAGAGTGGCTGTGGGTACAGGTGCAGTTTACCACCACCAGAGTGGGAGTGTGAGAGCAAATGAATAATGGGTCAATAACGTAAAGCGCTTTGAGTGGCTAAAAAAGCACTAGAGAAATCTAATCCATTATTATTACTATTACTACTGACAATTTGGTCATAAAATGTAGTTCCTTTTTCAGTTCGGCACAATGTTACTTTTCTTAGGGACAGATTTGACAAGTGTCACGTCCAGTTTTTTTTTTTTCAAATTTTTTTTACGCCCTAAGAATTACGAGCATGCTCCAGACCGTTGGGCATTGGCAAATGCATTCTTTTCAATGTAAACATCCGGTAGTGAAACAGCTGCACCTGCACAACAGTCACGGGCTCTGATTTCATCTCGTTTCACCAGATAATTAAACAGGACAAAAAATAAGCCTTTCTGTATTTAGTGTTCGCCTATTTGCACATAAGATGTATGGAGGCTGTTATTTCATATAGTTTGATCGGGCACAGTGGTGCTGTTGAAGCCTATAGTCGTCCAGTGTTTTCTTGTCAAATGCTCTGTTTGTGGCATTTTTTATAACAAAGAGCACAAAAGAAATACCTGTTCTGTCCTCCGTAGTAGAACTTTATGTAGTCCTACACATTTATGAACAGGTATGTGGTTCTGCCCAAAGTCCAGCAACCTAAATTTAACGAGTAGTGGAAAAAATTACTTTCCATAGAGGGCAACTAAGTAAAGTAATGGAGTAAGAAGTAATGAGCAAAAGTTACTTTTTAAAACTAACTTCCCCAACACTGATTACAACACACTTTTTGCCCATAATTTAATTGCTCAAATGAAAAAAAAAAAAGAACAAAGCAGCAAGACCGTGAGACCTGACGGAATCAAAAATATGTCTGTAAAGTTCTATTTCCTGTTTGTGTTCAGTAATGGATTACAGTTTGGAAGTAACTTGCACAACACTGTGAACTACACAACAGAACAGTATTTGTTACTTGATGAACTTGATGAAGACGCTGAAAGGGGCCGAAGATGTCAAGGTCTGCACCAGGTTTTGGAGGCTACTCGCCCTCCCTCAGTTCACACCTGCAGTTCATCAACCGAAGAGCAAGTTACATCAACCGAAGAACAAGTTCATCAACCGAAGAGCAAGTTACATCAACCGAAGAGCAAGTTCATCAACCGAAGAGCAAGTTACATCAACCGAAGAGCAAGTTACATGAGCAGCTCACTTTCTCCTGCATTTGTCAGATTGTTGTTCTCACTCAGAAAGAAGACGTCAAGCCCCTCGGTCTGTATCGTCCATGCTGCCCGAGGTTCTTTTAAGTTTAAGCCGAAGATTTCTGTGTTTCCAAGCCTAAGTTTAGATATCTGTGAAGGCTCCTGAGTGTGTATGTGTCCTTACCTGAACCACAAATTAAAAGTCATAATCCACGCAGTGTAACTTGTATGTGAAATGGAGTTCCAATCATAGTCAGATAAATTACACACACTGTCATATAGCAATGAAAGTCTCGGAATTCAATCATGACCTTGGTCGGATTTCTGCAGGTGAAGTCATTAATAACATTAATAATTTGGGATGCCCCCCCCCCCCGGTAGTCACCCATGAATTTTAATAATGCGCCCTTGTTTACAACAAAGACTAGAGTTATGATGCAAGACTAAAACAAGCAGCTCTATACCCATTACCTGATTCAGATAACACTGAGCCTGTTTCCACGACCACAAAAGTCTGATAACTGGGAGTAATCGGATAATTGTAATAATCCGATTTAACGCATTTACATACACTTCAGAAATGCGATAATCAAAAAAACCCTGGTTTAGCTGGTTCTTTTGGCGTACATATGTACACAGTGACGGTAGACTCGAACTTCCTGTTATTGTTTTCCACTCACTTTGGCGACGTAACATCTGTTCTCTGTGATTTTAATTGTGTTTACACGTGCGCAGATGTAAAAAAAACAAAAATCAGATTAAGCTGTCTATATCCAGGAAGACATTAGTGTATTTAGGATAAATCTAGGTGTGTTAATCTGATTTTTCATAATCAAATTACTGCCGTTAACTGGTAAAGCCTATCAGATTATCCTGTTTACATGGTCACTTTAATAATCTGACAACTCCAGAAATCGAATGATGATCGGAGCATTGATGTGCATGTAAACAGGCTCACTGATGCACCAACCTCTGATGTTATTTAAGGGAATATGAAGAGTTAAGTGGAGTATGGTAGGTGGCAACTGCATGTTATTGTCAAGAGAAAATCAAGTCAGTGGTGTTTCAAATATATTCCTGTCCAAATTTGTACAGTAGCTAATACTGTCCGGTCCCACGGGAGCTTAACACAGAGAAAGAGAGAAAATCTCACTGGTGGAAAACACATTTTCTGCCTTATGAAACCATTAAAGTTATTCTCTGTTTACACACCTGCTAATACAGTATAACATTTCACACATACTGCTGCAACATCTGGGAAGACAGAACTGAAGCTGAGGCTGGAAGTGAGTGCAATGAGTCATTTCTGTGGATACTCATAGTTTTAGGAGCTTAACTTTAAAAAAAAAAAATACTAGATTTAAGGGAACCCTATTTGAATCCTGATGCACTTGAAACTTTGCACCTTTATTCCATTTGCACATTGCACTGTTTTTGGCTATTGAGGTGGATTTATCTTGACAGCAGCGGTATCTTGTGTAACACTGGGTTGTAACGTTGTGGTTTCACTTCCCTGACAGAACAACCCACCACCCTGCATCTGACACACTTCACCAAACGGCTCAAACACAGCTCCTCTATATTTAGAATGCAAACATTTAAGTGTTAAGTGCAAGATAATGTAAGGGAAAAAAAAGAAGAAGAAGTGAAAATACAAAGCTGTGTTGGTGTTGTTTTTTTTTAGCTTCTCTTTCATGCCTTTAATTGACACATTGTCCAAAAATATCCAGCTGTTTGGTTCCATTTGGGTGGTGCTGTTCATGTCTTTCAGAGAGAGTCCTAGTAATAACTCACACTACCAGCCACATGGCCTGTCAACAAGACTGAGAAATAGATCTACTCTGTTTCTTCGTTGCGTTCGCCATCAAATGCTGTGACTCGGGGATATAATCCAAATGCGTTCGCTGTACACAGGATTAATCAAAAACCTCATGTGTTCCGTTTGCTTCATAGGATTCCATCTTACCTGGAATGACCTCAAAAAGAAATTTTCCCCCTTCATCACCGCTGGTTGGATGCTCTGTTACTTTGTTTCCAGGCAAGAAAATGGCTCCCTGTGAACAATCAAACAGAGGAAGAAATTATTAGATCCCACATAATGTAATAGGGTTAAAACAGTTATTCTGAATTTATACATATGAAACAATTTTTGGACGTAGAGCTGCACACTTAGCATAAAGTTTGACAGTTTTCCATATAACACATTGCCCTGTAACTGCACCCTGAATTGTACAGTTCTGTCTGAGAGATCTGCTTAACATTTGTTAAATTATTTTGTGTAGTTATTATTATTTTATGGCGGACTGGCCATCGGGGGTTTTCCCAGTGGGTCGCCAGGTCAGTGGGCCGGTGAGAGGAAAGAAACAACTACTGTAGCCAACGCCTAGACAGCGACCCACAACAGGGTGAGTATTGGTGCAGCCGGCCTTTAATATGGTTTCCAGTGTTTTATAGGCGAGTATAACCCAGGTGATAAACCCTGTCTGCCTGTCATTCTTATTCTTCTCTCATTTAACTGGCAGATTACAACCAACGCTAAAAGGTGCGTACCACCACCTAGTATACCGGAGTGTGCAAATCAGGGTTTAATACTTCAGGTTACAATCTAAATAATATATCTAATAATAATAACAACAAGTGGTGTCAGGCACAACAAACCCTGCCCCTCGCAAACGTTTTACCTGACTTGCTCTAGCTCTTATCATTGCGAAAACACATTTTTGGTGACCTTGACCTTTGACCTACATTCACCAAAATTGAATGGAATCTATTCTGGACCACCTCGCACCTTTCTTGAAAATTTGATGGAATTCGGTCCAGTAGTTTTTGCGTGAAGTTGCTGACAAACAAACAGGTAGACAAAAAAAAAACAAACAAAAAAACAAAAACAAATACCCTCTCCTGCCCTTTGGGGGTGGGGGGGTGTAAGTAATAGTAATAATAATATAATAATAATGATAAATTACTAAATAAATAAATAAAGAGATAGAGCTATAAATAACATCTGCCTCTCATTTTCTCCCCCTCTGCTTAATATACCTGTGGTTATAATCTCGCGGTATCCCCACGACTTCTCGCGAGGTCACCGGAGCCTGTCCGGCCAATCGGTACTCGGCATTTAGTGACTCAGTGATGATCACATGACCTGGCACACCCAATCGCGTTTCCCCTGTTCCCTCCCCGCGGTAGTTCAGATGCAGCGCGGATGCCGGTGGAGAAGAATAGAGCAGGTCGGTTTAAAACTAACTTTTTCGCTCTTTTACACCTTTCTATGAGTTGTTACTCAATATATACTTTGTAATGCTTTTAGGAGCCGTGTCAAAGAGCACGTGTGTGAACTGAAAGGGTTGCTGTAGCGTTAGCCTAGCCGCGGCCCATTGGTTTATATGGACGTGGTTTAGCCGCTTAAACCGCTACGAACGGCTACAAACACCGTGCGAACGATTTACGGACCGTTTCGTGCGACCTCCTCAAGGCGGCTATATAAGAATGAAGTGTTCGTGGACTGTTCCTATGTTCGTAGCCCGGTGGGGGATGTTGTCCAAGACTTTCCACGGACGCACTGTGAGAGCCCCCTTTTCCTATCGCAATAACGAATGTCTTGAACAAAACACGACGAACCCACGTGTTCGTGCGGTGAGTAGTAGGTGAGGACACCGCAGGGGGCCGCTGTTTCCCCACGGACCATGGTGGAAATAGCTAGGTGGCTGTTGGCAGGGCCACGTGTGTATTGTTAGAGAAGTTTGACCAGAGTCTTATGGTTTGAATGAATGAATGGGCTTGGCTGGGTGTGGGAATCGACTCCACAGGTTATGTCCCTCTGCCTGCTCTCCTTTAAACAGGAGTTTGTTTGCTTTGGGGGAGTCCGCTCACTCTTGTGTCCTACTCCCAAACCCCCCACTGTACGGGTGGGCTTACTAACTCGAATCTCTTTTGTTTGTCTTCGTCCTGGCTCACTTCCCTCTAACAGGTCCGTAGTGCCAGCAGACAGACACTCTATAACCCGATCGTACATGAGTGAATTCATCTGCTGATTTTTGCTGTGTATTATTTTGGGGGTGAAGTGAACAGAGTGCAGTCTGAGCAGGTTTTGTTTCAGATAAGGGTGTATTTAATCTGGGTCTGAGTTTCTGTAACGTGGTTTCATGGATAAAGTGCGACGGGAACACCCCATGCCTTTGTCATAATTATTATTACACTTTATTCCTGTGTGGTATCTTCACATTCTCAGTTGTAGTAAGAGCACATTAGGTTGTTATTAGGGGTTACTTATGGCGTTCACACGAATGAACGTACAGAGTCACACAGCCTTCTTAAGGTGGACATAAGGTGTAGTGCGTCATTCGTGACGTATTTAGAGGGGTCGTCGTTCATACTGTACAGATACTGTAACGACCCCGTACTCTAAGGGCACTAGGGTCACCATCAAGTGTGATGTTTTGCAGGTGGAGCCGATGATGTTCACCGTTCTCAGTCATAAAAGTGGCCCTACATAAACAGCACAACGTGCGGTCAATGAACATCCACATCAAAAATACACAAAGTTGTCTACAATGGGCTGGAAAGCAAAGGGGAGGAAGAGGAAGGATGTGGATGAGGTGACGACACAGTCACCACTGTCGCTGCCACCAGTACCACAGCACCAGTCTGTAGTGGAGTGTGACCATGGGGAGGAGGAGGATGAAGAGGAATGTACACGCAAGCACAAAAAGAAACATGATTACGATCCAATAACGGAACAGAAACTGGTCGAATTTTTTGCACTAAATGACTGCTACTACAACAAAGGTTCAGGGAGGTATGCCAACACCAAGTATAAGAAAAGGCTGCTGGAGAACCTGGCCAAAGAGCTCAAAACCACTGGTAAGTACAAATATGACGCCACAATTGAATAAAGACGCGTGATATGAGAATTTGTCATTTCATGTGTACATTTTGTTGTTTGTAATTGAGGTATTTTTATGATTTCAGATGTAAAGATTACCAAGTGGTTTGCAGGACAGCGGACCACAGTGGGCAAGCTGCTCCACAAGCCCAGGTCTGGTTCCAAGGCCAAATCCCTCACTGCCAGGCAGAAGTGGCAGCTTACAAACTTCTGTTTTCTAAAGGAATTCATCATACCCCGGACTCGCACGCTCAACACCGGTGAGGTAGGCATTGCATTTACATTTGGACTTTCCTGATTTTCCTTCCTGTGGGCTTTTTTAAAAATATGTAATTCATGATAGTTACTATTTATGCCCCATGATTTGTGCTCTGCTTGCAGTTGCCTGCTGTTGAGAAAGAACATATCAATGAAGAGGATTTAGAAGTGGGTTCGACCGCTTCGTCACAGAGGGCATCAACCTCAGAGAGCCAGGGTGTCAGCCATGTCACCAGGAAGGCGAAGGGGGCCTCCACAGGCACTAAAATGGAGGATGCTCGCCCCAAGTTTCCAGAGAGACTACAGGCATCAGAGTCAAGAGCAATGAAGGTATATAATACGAACAACCCCTTAGTTTGTTTTTATTACAATCATATTTGATTTTTGCTATTGACATGGGCTTCTTTTTTATTTCGTGACATTTCTGACTGTAGATGCAAGAGTTGGACGCTGGCCCACTGGACGAAAAGCGGGCTTTCGGGCAGTGGTTCTGCGCAAAGATGCTGAAGGTACCAGAGAACAGCTGGGATGAATTTGAGGATGCAGCACATGCTCTGCTGGCAAAGTACACGCGCCAGAAGCCTCCAGTCTCCCCACATCAACCCAGCCAGCCTCAGCAGTCAGGGTTAAACTGGCAGTGGTCACAGCTTCCTCAGCCGTGTGCAGCGTGGCAGCCTCTGCCTCATCAGTCCCACGAGCTGAGCCAGCCCCCACACTGCAGTAACACACCTATGCAGCAGGGACCTAGTGCCCAGGTAAATGTAAAGATTTATTTCATTTGGACCAGCGTGTACTTTTACATATTATTTCTTCAAGTATGTTCAACATGTCACGTAATATTTGTATTTATCTATGAATGTCTTTCTGTATTTCAGTCTGTACTGCCTCCTTGGCCCCATTCAAGTGGCAGCCGGTCGAGTATGGAAATGCCCAGCATATTCAATCAACGTTTCATGGGGACGTTGGATGCAGCAGCCAATGTTATTCCACCGTCGCCCACACTGAAAGGCGGCCGCCACGCTCAAAGTCCTGTCCAATACGTGATCACGCAGGGTATGGGGGACAATGGTCACCACTACAGCAAAGAGTTGGATTCCCCTCAGGCCAAATGGCTTGATGTTTCTGAAATAAAGATTATTTCAATTTAAACAATGTCTTCACTGTTATTTCTATAATAGCATTTATAATGGAAGATAATTATGGAGCCCCTGAAGGTGACAGTCAAAACATTGTTGGAACCATGGCCATGGATTACCAAAGCGTGCAACCAAACCATGACAGTTGGTGTTTTGAATGTTCACTTCCCTCTGTTATTCTTGTCTTTCTTTAATTCTTATACCTTCTACTTCGAATTTCTTCATTTGATGTCTTATTATGACTTCTAATTTTTAGTATGTTTTACAGTGCCAATCAGTGTTTTCAGGGAGTGTAATCCAGCACCATGGACAGCTGCTTCATGTTCCTCTTTGTCTTGTAGCTGAAGAAGTGTCAGTCTTGTGCGTATTGCCATGTTGAATGCGATGATCACGAAACAGGATGGAGTACATGGCCACTGTTTATATACCAGTACAAAAAAAACAGTAAGATCTTCCTACCATCAACTTAAAAATGTTGTATCACATAGGGGTGCCGTGCACGTCCACCTTACGACAAATAGGCTAATTTACGAAGAGGCTGTAGGTCTGATGTAGGAAGGCCCCAAGGCCCCCTTATAAAGACCGTGACAACTGTACGGTGTTCCTACGATACAAAAATCACGTCAAATTTCTCACAGAGGCCTCAAGGTGCTCTTGCGTTTTGAATGGCAGCCGTACCGATTTAATAAGATGGCTTTAAGAAACTACTGCTCCATCCGTGAATGTCTACAAAGTCCAGATCTCACACGAACCGGAAGATTCATAGGAATCCTTCGCTCATAAGAAGCTTTGTGACCGAGGCTTTATTTTGATAACATTGATGCCTTTTCTACAAAAATGTGACTTCTGATTGAAATATTACCCATTATTGTGTCTATGCTATTTGGTATTAATGACACAATTAACTGATTGAATTTGATTAATACTACTGCACGTTATTTATTTCAAATGTGATATAATGATTTCATGTTAATATGGTATATTGATGTATTATTGATTGAGTCTTGACTAAGTATATAATACAGTTAGTATTATGTAATTATGTGCACACTACATGTAGGCTTTTGTTTAGTAATTTGGTCTTGTCCTCTACCCAGGCCGGGTTTTCTGATATCCTGATAGATGCCGAGCTATCGAAGCAGGCCTCCAGCCTAAAGACTACTACATTTACCAAGTGTGGAGAGCTGCTCTACTGCCTCCTGTTGCTGGGACGGTAGGAGGACTCCCTCTTTAGACTCCCCCACACATACTCATTTCGCCAACCACCCCCACCCCACCCAAAACTCTTGTGCTTTCCAGACACATGGACTCACGTTAAATACCCAGCGCGGGTAACGAACTGTTGGTGGGCGGACCTTACATTTCCTCGATCTTCTTTGTTTTGTCCAACTGGTTATTGAATACGAATTGGAATATTGTGTTGAATTCTATGTTCAGTTGAATTTCTGCACCATTGTTTTGATTGGCCATTCATCGATGCACTGTTTACTTGTTGTTTGTCTTACTTAAAGTATATGGAACCAGTTTAAAGGCAAACGTCCAGTGTCTGCCTCTCTCCTAGAGCCCGTCCTAGTCTTCTGGTCACTAGCTTAGTACCATATAGTTACTGTGTTACAACATTACGTAGACCTTTAGTAGCATTCACACAGTACGTATTAGTTTTTGTACCTTTGTAATTACACACACACTACACCAGTTTCATAAGTGACAGGCCAGATAACTTTGGTTTTGAGTGGGTTGGTCAGGTACAAATTCCTGGGCCGCTTTTTTGCCCCAGTCCACCCCTGTCTCTGCTGACCCTGGATCTGCTGTCCTGGCCCCTGGGGACCAGTGTAGATGATAAAGCTGAGTCGCTATAAAATGTGGCAAAGTGGCAGCATCATAGAGGATCACCATCTCTCTGCCTGGCTGAGCGCTCAACCCTGTCCACAATGATAAATCAGCCATGTGACACTAAAGGCCAGACATTCAGGGCTTTAAATAGCACACGCATCAGCATCTTTTATCCAAAGTCAACATCACCAATACCTCACTCTGTGTTAAAAAGGTATGTAGTTTCGATGTCCTCCCAGAGTGATGTTAGGTCACAGATAATGTTGTGATGGTGCAGGATAAGATGTGTTGATGTGTACAAGCAGTATTTTCCTACTACACTGAAAGTATTAGACAGGAAATCATATCATATCAGGGCGTGTTTCTATTTAAAGTGGAGAAGAAAATCCAGTTTGAAAGGCGTGGTCCCGAGTAAGGGGTGCCACCTGCGTCTGACTAAAAACCTGGACCTATTCATAACATGACATACCACAGCCAACCAGCATGAACAAAAATGTCCCTTTGACAATCCGAGCGACGCGACAGAATTGTCATTTGCAGATTGTATGCACTGATTATTTTCAACCTCAAGTATTCTCATGAGAGGAAACACTGTTTCCAGGTACGACTGACATAATATTAAGCAAACAATACATAGCATAATTCAAACCTGTCAAAAAAGAATTGTGTACTCACTAGTAACAAGAGAATGATCCGCCTGTTGTGAACGTTATAAACAATATAATTTCCCGTCAGAATTGAACTGAGGTTGAATTTTGTATATAAATAATGATATGGGCTGAAATATGTGCCACCGGAAACTGAATTTGAATCATGCAAACTGAATCTGAATTGTATAATTTGAAATTGAATTTGTTTTTTTTGTTTTGTTTTTTTTTTTTTGGCTTATTGTGTTGTGTTGCGTCTTTTGTATTGCTGTGACTCTTCTGGGCCACCAAGCACTTCTTCCTCTGTTTCCTTGACAACCGCTATGTTACGTGCTCAAAAACGTAGGTGCTGATTCGCCGAAGACGAGTCCTGTGCGTTAGGGCTGCACAATATATCGAAAAAATATAATTATCGTGATAACGGAGTGTGCAATATTCATATCGTAAGGACATGCAATCATTTCTTTTCTTTTTTTTTCATTAACTCTCTGTTTTACACACCATGGGGTACCAGAGTGGTTTTCTCTACCACGCTAACATACGAGTTTTTCTGGCAAATAAACTGAAGTAATGCTACTGCTGCTGGTTGAATGCAAGTTTACATGTTATTAATGTTGAAAAGATGTGAATATTTTCAGAGCATGACTTTGGGCAAGGCCTGAACACTTGTATTTAAAGATTTAATTTTTATATGCAATATTTACCAAACCAGGCAAGCAGTGGAATATTGTTCTGTTAAAGCTCTTACATGGTGATACTCTGGCACTTTTGTTATTATGAAATACATCCATGCAATTTATACTTTGTTATATGGGACTAAAATGACAAAATATGTGACTGTGTTTGTGTCTGAAGGTCTATAGTAGCAGCATCACCAGGTTCTTGGACAGAACTGTGTAACTGATTGTAGCAGTACAGTATTTTGTCTTAAATTATAAATAATTAAGTCAGCATACAAACAATTGTCTTATTTTAACATTGTTAAGGAACATTTTTCTTAATAGATGAAATTGGCATTTCTTTATGTGAACGAGAAATATCGCAATATTATCATTATTGCAATGCTGTACACCCATATCATATATTGCACGTTTTGCTAATATCGTGCAGCCCTACTGTGCATCTGCGCTCGATTGCTCTTCCTCAACTACCCGGATGCCTGTCACAGTAAATTGAAATTGAATTTTGAGAACTGAAATTGAATTGTGAGAACTGAATGTGAAAACATATAGAGTTGAATTTTCAGTGAGGATGAAATATAGTTTCAGAGAACCTGAATTCAACTTCATAATCTCACATTCAGTCTCAAGTTTATTGGAAAACTAATAAATTCAAATCCAGTTTCTGGTGGCACATATTTCAGTCCATATAATGAGCACATCTCTGGTGAGTAGGCTATGACGTTTTGTATGTTTTTATAATGTTATGAGATAAATATTGAATCTGAACTGCTCTAGACGATGTACATGGTACAGTTGTGGTTTTCGTGCAGAGGTTTGGAGTGGTCTGAACTGGGTTTCTTGCTTTAGTAATAATGTTATTCTCTTTCAACACACTAACTGCCCACTTATATATATATAGTATTGACGGTTTCTATAATTGTGATGTCATAGTGGTGGTATTAAGAGGTGGATTAAGTCCAGTAAGCCCCGCTCAGGCCCGGGTACCAAATCCACAGCCTGATCCTGCTTTCCGCTACGTCCTAATGTTACAGACCGAGCAGTGAATCAGTTGCTTTAAAGACACAACAAAGTGAAAACAGACATTCGCCTCAGCCCTGCTATCACTGCTGAAGTCTGGACTCTGTCATTAAGAGTCTGATTACTCCTTCCATCGCTGATAGTGAACAAATGTAGCGTCTGGTGCAGCTACAAAGCAAAGCCAACACTTTCAGAACCGTTCTTAAGCAATACTAAGAAATTACAATGTAAATTACAATCATTTGCACGTGTTAATCCAATTAAATTTGCAAAGTAGTTAGTTGAACCCAGAATTTTTACAATGCATCATTAAGCTTCATTAAGCCAGAAGATACTGCTCTTAATTAATTAGAGTGAATATAAAAACTGCTGCACGCAATTCAGGCCAAAATGGAACTAACTCGTTCACTAAGGGTCGTCTGATTAAGAGCCGAGGCCTGAGCGCCCGTGCAGCATCTGACAGCCATTACAATGACTGCTATCTGGGGTAATGCTAATGCAGACAAGATGTGCAGCGGTGACAGTGTACGTATTGAGGACCCGAGCACATTAACAGGATCAGAGGGGAGCCAACTTCCTTCCTGCTGCGAGACAGAGCTCTTTAATGAGCCGTAACTGTGACAACCAGGAAGTGGAAACCCTACCTGAGGCCCCAGATGAAGTGCTTTAAAGTAGGTTATAAAGATGGGACAGCTCCGGATCAAAAGGGATTGTAAATTTTTTTCACTGAATTTGTCAAACGCGTTTTATTAAAGAAGAGCAGACTTGACCCATTAAGCCCCAAACCTCCACCGGCGACCAAAAGCATCTTCTGATCTAAAATATTTAGCCCCTGCTGATCCACTAATCCTATCAATACGTGTCAATAATTGGTGTAAAATGCAGTTTATCGTCTTTTCATGGTCATCAGATATGACCCATTTGGACGTTTAGAGGCTCCGTAGTTACCGTGGAAACACCATGAGTTGGATCAATGACGGTGGATGGACACACTTGGTTTATGTTCAGCTATTGATATATTTTACTGAAAACGTGAAATTTTCTTCAGTTTTTGTGTGTTTCATGTAATAACCCTCAACTTTAAACTGAGCTTTTATGAACATTTACATAAAACAAGTGGTTCCAGGCACAACAAACCCCGCCCCTCGCATGTACTGTAGCTTATTTTGGCATCGATGTCTGTGCGTTTGCTGATGTCAGCATATCAACTGCCTCTATATATGTGCCAAGTTTGAAGTGAATTTAAACAAAATTGATGTTTTTATAGACATTTGAAATTTTGCCCATTATAAGTAAATGGGAGAAGAAAAAAAGATGTAAAAAAATTCATAAAAAATTGGAACTCCGATCTACTTTTCCCAAAATGTAATCACATCTATTCTGTGTCACTGGTATGAATTCAACCAATAGTTTTGCTGCTACAGACATCTGTAATTTTGGCCATTATAAGTGAATGGGGGGAAAAAAACAATTTAAACATTCATAAAAAACTCTTCTACAACATTGATTCACCAGTAAAACCCATGGAGTTGGATCAATGACAGCGGATGGACACACTGGGTTTATGT
>JAPQRP010000005.1:57507066-57518493 GCA_037367295.1 Apogon hyalosoma
TTGCTTCATAACATTAGTCTGCATCTGGTTTGAATTTTTAGCCCCATGTCCTGTTTTTAGGACCAGTTTCATAGAAGAACCCAACTAGATTTAACTTAAAATTACACACTTTAACATGAACGCAACTACTCGATTAATAATGAAAATAATACTGCATCTTAGCATCATAATAAAGTCTTTTTTTTTTTTTTTGTTAAGAGTTGTCATTGTTGCTTTAGTAGAATTAAAAGCACTTTTCCACTGCAGACGATTAGTTTACCAAGGTATAAGAGTAGTCATCTTTTACCGTTGTGTGAGAATGCAGGATCAGAAATGACGAACGGCTGAACCCAATCTGACAGAGGTTTCTATAAAATTGTGACCCAGTTTTACAGTCACTCCTCCCACTTCATATCTCTGACATTTAACTTCTCCTCACATTGTTGCAGGTGCTGCACACCCTCCAGTTCTGTGTCGCATAATCTCTCTGTGATTTCTTAGACTGGATAATATAGTTAATCCTCAAAGATGATGAAAACACCTGAACTGTACCTCTGAAGTCTGAAAGTAACAGCTGCCAGATCAAGCTCAGTGGATGTCATGAATGTTTTTATTGCACTCTGGGCGATTATTTACTGATGTGTTGCTGGACAAGTTGCCTGCTTACCAGAAAAACTGTCAGGCTGAGGAGCCTATTACTAAATTAATGCTAGCAGTTATTTTTGGTCAGAGTGGAAACCATATAGCCCCACAGGCCTCAGGCAAGGAAAGAGTCACGAGGGTCTCCTATGAGGATATGTATATTAACCTCTATATTTTACATACAATGAACTAAAAACCTCAGTGCCAGGCAGCTTTAATGTCTTTGTTGTGGTGATGCACGGTTTGTCCTAAATAGAAAAACAGGTTACTTGTGTGTGTTTGTGTTTTTTTTAGACGACTAGACATGCAGAGCAGACACAGTGTGAGTTAGGTAACACCCAGTGGTCTTTGCATGGGATCGGAATCATATGTCAGAGCATCAGGTGACCAAGTTTGAGACGATGACTATGACAACTGCAGTCTGACTGGGCCACAAAATATGAATGAATTACACTGGCAGGGGATCAGATGACTCAGGTTCAGACTCTTTGGACTGAGTCTTAAAGCAGGTTCAGCTCCTGACCGGCTGTTAAAGGTCCAGCGTGCAAGATTTAGGGAGGTTTATGAGGGTCTAATTGTTGACACTGAATTATATTCTTAGTTATGTTTTCATTACTGTTTAGTCACATGCAAATAAGAATTGTCCACCATGTTGAACCGCTATGTTTATAGGCGTTTTCCTCTTTTCTGTGTTCACAGATGGTAATGTCCACTGTTAATATGTGGTTCTGTTTGTGTGTGGACATGTTCCTTTCAGCGTATTGTAATTGAAGTGGTTTGAGAGGAATAACAACAAATTCTGCTTCCTTTTAGTTCATCTGTGGGATGTTTTTCCCAGTCATAGGTGTCAGACAGGTAGGGACAATTGGCAACTGTAATAACTGATCAGGGTTAAAATTCAGACATTCTGCTTGGAATGTATCATGTATCTTTATATTTAGTCTTTTGATTTGGACAGAGAAGACAAACCTGCAAGAGGGAGCCATGTATTTTCTCTTCATTTTGGCAGCTTTATCACAGCTTAACTAAAATCTTAGAACAGATAAAACAGACAATAGCAATAAGGAGGGACTTCTGCAGCTGAGAATAGAAGAGTATTCAGTGGGGTCAGTCTGCAACTTTGCTGCCAGACATCAACTAAATGTCACATAGAGAACATTTAGATTATGACAAACCAACAGAATTCTTTTGCTCTGTGCAGCACAGCAGCTTGAAGGACAGAAACCCCTAATTGGTGTGAATGTGCTGTCGCACTGTGATCATAGGTTGAGCTGAGCTATTTCAATGATACCCACTGGGCCAAAGGCAGTAGCCCAGATTTACAGCATCTTGAAAAAGTGCCAACACTAGGGAGGAAACCTGACACCTTTATACTGAATTAACTTGGCAGGATAAGACATTAGGACATTTCTGTGAGCTGGAAATGTTACATTTAAATTAATGAAAGTGAGAAAACAGTGATCTCATGGTAAGTGTGAGGGAGGTGTGTGTGTGTGTGTGTGTGCGCGTGTGTGTGTGACTTTTATAACGCTGCCAATGTGACTGGAAAAAAATCAATGGTTTGCGTATTTACATAATATTTGTATAATAGATGTTGGTCACAATACATCTAAAATGCTTCAAGGCCCTAATTAATCCAGAGAAAACACATTCATATTATGTTTTAATCAACACATGCCAATATTGTTACTGTGGAAAAGTTTGGAAATCAATATTTTGCAGAATAACCCTAATGTTCAACCACAACTTTCATGCCTCAACAGGTTCTCACATTGCTGGTAGGTGCTTTATACCATCCCTGCAGAAATGTGCAAGCAGCTGTGCACTGAGAAATGATTTTAGATCATTTGTTTTCTGCTTTAGATTTACAGCAGAGTTGTGTTCTGAACTTTTGGAGAAGTCTAATTTTTTTTTTTTGTTCCGGAGCTCTATGTAAGCTTTGTCCCTCTTTGTTTTTCAGGTGCACATCCAAGCATAGATAATGCACAGACATGATGCCTTGCCAAACCCATGTGTTGCTGAAGTGGCAGGAGCATTTCAATAGCTCCTGGGCTGCAGAAGACAGTGTACAGACGGCCACAAGGCATGGAGCGGCTACACTCTACAACAAACTCCTTCACAACAAGGAAGTGGTGACTCTAGCCCAGCCTGTTCAAGAACTGATTGGCCCTCGCCTGCCAGATTTCGAGTGCGAGTCCTGTGCCTCGGCAGAGAAGGAAGAGTATCTGTCATCCCTGCTTCACAGCCAACGATGGCTTGCTCATCGCATGCTGATGCAAACCTCCTACACCTTGGGCCTCCACCACAGACTGGTCGTCCTTCAAAGGATCTACTACGCGCTGCATAGCAAATATCATGATAAATTCCGGATGCCGCTGCCCTCCCAGTCCACAGACGGTGGGGCTGAGAGTGGACAGCTGGTGCTGGCCTCGGAGCCCTGTCTGCCAGGCGGAGTAGCAAAAGTCAAGTCAGGTACAGATGTTTTGATAGAGATGGGTGTGAGGACAGGTTTGAGTCTGCTCTTCTCATTGCTGCAGCAGAACTGGAGATACGCAGCCTCTGTGCATCCCGAGTCGGTGCTTTGCAACGACGTGCTCGCCACAGCGTCCTCTGTGCTGGCCTCCCTGCCACCGCTTTCTCTGGCCAATGAGAATAAGATCCCTTCAGTCGGGCTGGACTGTTTGGCACAGGTGGCGGACTTCCTGAAGAAGACGTCGGTGAGCAGTGGAACCGGTGGTGCAGATTCCACTGGTCGGAGACTAGCGCTGGAGCTGCTGCTGGGCCTGGCCATGCAGAGAGGCTCCCTGAAGTTCCTGCTGGAGTGGGTGGAGGTCGCCTTGGCTGCATCCATGTGTTCCTCCACCTCTACGCTGTCTTCCTCCTCTGCATTCAATGCGCAGCAGCCAGTTGGCGTGGGATTTGATGTCATCCATCAAACGCTTTTCCAAATGAGGCAATATTCGGTATGTCACATGATTGTTGAACGTGATCCTTTTGTGATGCAGGGTTTCTGCGGGTCATTAAAGAGCATTACAAGTCATTAAATAGATTTTGTGAAAATTAAGGCCTTAAATGGTATTAAAAAGCATTAAATTCAATGTCCAGAGGCATGATTTATTTTGATTATATAAACATTTAATCATTTTGATCAGAAGTATAGTGTGATGATTGACAGGTGAAACCCTTTAATTGTCTATTGTTTATGGCCAATACACAAAGTCACAACACCGGATGCTTGGAATGCAATGTGCTGTGAGCGTGTTCACGCTGTGGCAAAAGAGCGGAGGGAATATTAGCAAATGTCAGAAAAATGAGAAAATGCAAGTTTCAGCAGAAGTGATTGGAGGAGGAACTATTCAAAACCTGGTTAAAGCCTGTGGACGGTAAAAAGACGTAAAACTATATACAAAACTGTATCTGCAGTTGGACATGGGCATTAAATTTGTTTAAAGTGGCATTAAAAAGGACATTAAAAAGCATTAAATTAGATTTGCTGATACCTGCAGAAAGCCTGTTATGCCTGTGTTGTTTTTCATCAACTCAATATCAAGCCAAGTATGAACAGATTTTCCAGATTCCTTTAAACTGACATCAAATGACACTACATATTTACAGCATTAGTTTTTGGAACCCTGACATAGAGAGATTGTGGCTGAAGACTTTTGATTGCGTGCTGCAAATACATAAGTTCTGCTTTTTATTGGGGACAATTGAGGGTTCCTATAGTTTTTAGAAGGACTTTGGTGCATTGTAGATTCAAGAATCTTTCCTAAGTTTGTGGAAGATTGAGGTATGCCATTGCGCATGGGGAAAGAAAAATATAAAAAAAAATCTTCCTCTGGAACAGCCCTTTTTGATCTGAGGATTGATGGTGCACTGTAAGGATTAGGACTGAGTCTGTATTCCTGCTGTCTGTAGATATGCATACGGAGTCATACCATAGGCTAATCAGCTTTGCAGTATTTCCACACAAATGACAGCCAGCAGTGGGTATTGACAACAGGCTCATGGACTGTACATACAGGACGGCACATGTTGACTTTGTCACATTCCACTCATGACGATGTGAAAGGGTTTTCAAAACTACTGTGTCATTATGAAAGTGTTAATGAGGTCTCCCAGGCCTCTAACACAATTAGGGTCTGGAAAGAGATGTCACCCATTTTCCAGACAAGAGAATAAGATTAAAGCAACCGGCATCTTTATTCAAGGTACAGTAAGTCAGATTTTAGGGGATTTTAGAGGATCTACATTTAAAAATTGAGTATAATATTCCAGAATATGTTTTGATTTGTGTATAAGTGTATAAAAATGATTGTTTTTGTGTGGTGTTTTTTTTTTTTTTTTTTTTTTTTTTTAGATTATAATGAGAATTAATGTAGACAGAGGGAGTATGTTATGATGGTGCTGCACTATATTTCTGTAGGGTCTCATTACTCTGCTTTTTTTCCCCTGTTTTTAGAAGGTGACATGCAGTGTTAAAGTACATTAATGTCCCCTTTAAATATATAAACATATATAATATGTGGTCACTGTTTTTTTTTTTTTTTTTTAAATCTGAGCTTTACTTGCTCTGTTATACACTTCTAGTTTGACAAATAGTGAGCACATAACAAACTATTAATGCTGCCGCGATTAGTCGCCAGCAATTTTTTTAGTCGACGAGTGGTTTTACTATTGACCACCTATTTAGTTTTGGCTGTGGCACCTGGGGAGTCCATGCTGGCATCGGCACCTGCAAGCGTGTTGAGTTTGCGGATCTGTGTGCGCCTGTTCATCCCCCCTCCCCCTCATTTAAATTAGTTGTTTAGATTAGTTGACTAATCGAAAATTAGTCGAAAGTTTAATCTTCAGAAAATGAGTTGTTAGTGGCAGCACTACAACTATGAATGTTACAACATTCTTTCACTGCTCATGTGAATCCACATACAGGACACTGGGGTATGGGGTAGACACACCATGGGTTGGTGGCTAAACATGTTGTTTTTTGTTTCAGGGTATCCGTGGCGACAGTGTCACTACTCAGGTGCTAAAGAAGGATGCAGATGGACTTTGTCGACTCTCCCAGGCCGCTCTCTGCTTGTTTGAGGAGGTAAGAGGTAGAGGGGGACAGAGAAGCTTAATTTAATCATGTAACGTTAAGTCCTAATGAACTTTGTGACAAAGGAACTCACCCTGCTTCCTTCGACAGATTTGTAATCTGGCGTCCTACTGCCTGTGCTCATGCAGCACTGATATTCCTCCTGGTACAGAGAATGACACTGTCATGGTGTACGTTTGGGGCAGCAACAGCAGCCATCAGCTGGCAGAGGGAACGCTGGAGAAAATCCTTTTGCCTAAGCTGACGCAAGGCTTCAGTGACGCTCAAATGGTATGGCTGCTCATGAGGACAAGCTAATGACAACCACATAAATAAACAAAATAATAACTAGGGGTGGTGTTGATCTGCATGACCTAGAACAGGGGTGTCAAACATGTGGCCTGTGGTCCAAAACCAGCCCGCCAAAGGGTGCAATCTGAAATGCAAAAATTACACTGAAGATATTAACAATCGTTTTAGTTCAGGGGCCACATACAGCCAAATTCAGTCACACATCTTTGTTTTTATATGTGATAATTAGTCTTTTATCTATTTGTTTGCTTGTTTGTGTTTTGTGCATTGTCTGTTTTATCTTGTTGTGCAGTGTTCTTGGGTGTCTTGAAAGGTGCTTATAAATAAAATTTATTATTATTGTTACAATTAAGTGGGTTGGTCCGACCCATAATAACCTAAAAATTACATGCAGGGTTCCTGTGGGGTCTTCAAAGTTTTGAATTTACAAATCTACATTTAATACCTTTAAAAAAATCTTTAAAAAGGTATTAAAGTTGATATGGTCGGTCTTAAGTTTTGTTTCCTTAAACTTGTTCACTGTATTATGTTTAAATGTGTCTGTTAAATGTCAAAGCTGCAAAGAAAGTAATGTTATTATTGCAAACTTTGCAGCCCCCCCCACTGAGAAATGACTCAGAACGGTGGGAATCAAGGCGTTGGAATAAATTAATAAATTTTCCTGAATTCTAGCAGTTACAAATTTTTGTTAGTACGGCAAATGAAATTGGCTGCAAAATGGGCATTAAATTCTGTTCTTAAAAAGTCTTAAATTTAACTTGTAGAAACCTTTAGGAAGCATGTACATGTTTACGGTTACAAAATGTCCTTTCACAAAAAGTGTAAATAATCTGAACAAATATGATCAACCGGAAACTGTAACCAGAAAGAAAAATAACTGGAATTTTAACAATTGAATTTCTTTTTCTAAATGTTTTGTGCCTTTGTAGATCTACTGCGATCTGTAATGCACATGGGTAAATATTAAGCAGAGATGTAATATTGTTAAAATCACACTTGTTTTTCTTAAGAAATTTCAGGTTGTTCACATCATTCACATTTTTTTTTAAAGGATAGTTTGTAGATGTAAACATTTTCACAGTGTAATTTAACTTTTTTCACTCTAAAACATAGTGAAAAGTTTGTAGTTGTCATTTTTATTAGGTTAATATGTTATTATTTTACTGGTCCGGTCCACTTGAGATCATATTGGGCTGTTTGTGACTCTTGAACTAAAATGAGTTTGACACCATAATCATACAAATCTTTTTCATGTTATTAAATATTTAACTCATTTGTGTTCACTATCTTTTTTTTTTTTTTTTGTAGATAGAGGCAGGTCAGTACTGTACCTTTTCAGTATCTGCAGATGGTTCAGTAAAAGCATGTGGAAAAGGCAGCTATGGTCGCCTGGGTCTGGGGGACTCCAATAACCAGTCCATGCCCAAGAAACTTGTGCTGGAGCCGCACAGAAACATGAAGAAAGTGTCCTCGTCCAAAGGTTCTGATGGTCACACTTTGGCCATCACCGTAGAGGGTGAGGTAAGGAGCTAGAGGCATTCATGTGGTTCACTGATCGGCTCGAAAGTCAGTTCTATGGACCTTTTTGGGTTCTTCATATTTCTGTCACACAATAAAATTATGATTCTGTAAGAAATGCAGCTCTGCACCTATTCAGATTTCCAGACCTGAATCTCATTGGAAGCCTCTGGAAATACTGATTTAAAATAGTAGTATTGTGTTGTGTAAAAGTGCAGATATAAACTTGAATAATGTCTGAGGGAAAATTTTCCATCAGCTCAAGAACATTAAACCAAATGAAAATGAAATTAAACAAGCAATCATCAGGCTGTCAGTTATCAGACTGATTTTATGTAGAATCTGATAGCAGTGAAGAAGTAGAATATTCCTCTTATACCAAAGTGAGCAGACATCAGATTTATGTGCTGTTGTTTTTATACAGGGTGCTTGCACAGGCTTTGAAAGTCTTAAAAAGGCTTAACAATTTTGAAACGCTGTTATTCTGACCTTGAAAAGTCTGGAATTTTGTGTGAAAGTAGTTGCTTTTCCATTGACCCTCAAATTGCGTGAATATAACTTGCGCGTAAAAGTTTACCTAAAAAAGGCAATTTCACCCTAACTCTCGTTTTTTGATTAAAAGTTTTTGTGCTGGCAAGTGGTGGTTTTTCAGGCATAGCGCAAATGGTATATCACGCAAAACTGCAATGGAAAGACCTTTTTCCACAACTAGAGTCATGTGAATAAAAAAAAACCAAACCAAAAACAGATGTTGACGGACGTTACAACAATCGAAGAAGAAGAGTTTTAAAAGAAACATGGCGCTTTATGTGTGAACACACCAGGAAACTGAATCACTTTAGAATTTAGTACGAGATAGAGGGGTAATATATAATAATAATGAATATATCTGTAAATCAACATGATATTTACATTCGTCACCATATTTATGGCATAACTTCTCGTGTCATCTCGTGATAATAAATAAACAAATCATCGCATTTGTGGTTTAATGGATAAAATCGCTTCACACACTTCTGTTTTATTGACATTTAGCAAATATCTGTAAAGTCTGGTGCAGATGTCCAATGGAAAAGCCACTACTGTTAATAAAGTATGGTAAAAAGTTTCTCTCATAGTCAAATTTTAGAGTATGGTCAAAGGCACATGATCATGTAAGAAATACATGAGGAAAGCATCTAAAAAAAATGTGATATGATTTCACTAACCAGTTGGTACTGGAATGATTCTAGTGAAGCTTGTTTGTGTGATATTCATGCACTTTTGTGATTTTCATATGTTTTGAAAAGTTTTCTGTCAGTAAAACATAATTTACTGTGAATTATGCATCCATTCATTTATACATTTATTAAAATGACCTTTTCTACTACACACAACAGATACAATCTCAACCAAAAAAGTAGGCACAGAAGTATAAAAGTACAAAAAGTCAAGGTCTTGGGGGGAAAAAATAGCAGTCTGGAAAAAGTCTGGAATTTTTGATTGGATAAAGAGAAAGCACCCTGTTATATGAGTGACAGTTTTTACAATAAATAAAAGGGCTTAATTTACTTCAGCATATTCCTGTAAATCCCTGCCTTCACCCATAAGTAGCAGGGGTAGGTTCCAGCACCCGTCACAACCCTGGTGAGTATAAAGCGGGTTCAGAAGATGAATAAATGAATGAATATTCCTGTAAATAGTACAACCAGTGTTATTTTTTTATTCCAGACACATATTTTTACTATAAATTGTAGACTTTGTGACAAATTTAAAAAGTATTTCCAACATTTTTTTCTTGTAGGTATTCAGCTGGGGTGACGGCGAATATGGGAAATTAGGTCACGGAAACAGTGCTACACAGAAATATCCCAAAATCATACAAGGGCCGCTGGTCGGCAAAGTAAGTCTGTACAACAAATAAAAAAAAAAAAAAAAATGGAATCTTAATACTCTTTTAAGGGGAAAAAATGGGTTGAATTTTTTTGGTTTTGGTGAATGACATGAAATGCTTTCACTTATCTTGTCGTGTGTGTCCGTGTCTCTGCTAGGTTGTTGTTTGTGTGTCTGCTGGTTACAGACACAGTGCTGCTGTGACTAATGACGGAGAACTTTACACATGGGGAGAAGGGGACTTTGGCCGACTAGGTACACATTCTATTCTTCTCACTCAGATTCAAAGGGAAACGCTCTCATATTGTATGTGTTGTATCAACCCATATCGAATGCTTCTGTCTGTCCAGGTCACAGTGACAGCCAGAGTCGAAATGTGCCCACCTTAGTGAAGGACATCAGTGGTGTCGGGCAAGTGACCTGCGGCAGTTCTCATACCATCGCTGTGGCGCAAGACGGACGCACTGTATGGTCCTTCGGTGGCGGGGACAACGGTATACTGAAAGACGGACACAATCTGTTTTAAGCACATAACAGATGTAGATTCATTTATTTGACATGGACGTAACAGTGGCAGTAAATCTACAACAGACAATATGAATACAGTCGCGGAAAAAATTATTAGACCATCAAAAACAATGGTTACGCAATCCAGTGCTAACTCCTGTGTGTATCATGCGACTAAAACAGACAGAAAAGGAAACATGGAATGAATAAAAGCACTGTTTTTATCAGTACAGTGCCATAGATATTGATGGAAGAATTGAAGTGATTTGGGTTATTATCAAGAAAACAAGGAAAATGGATAGATATCAGCTCTGAAATTCAACTACTATGAGCTATTTTTGTTGGAATCATTATATTTGTCCGAACAAATGTGCCTGTAGTTGGACCAGGCATTAAAATGAACAAAAAAATTGAAGAAAACAAGGGAGGTCTAATATTTTTTTTCCGTGACTGTAAGTATCACATGCACTGTATTTAATGTTAATCGTCAAAAGGTCATTTACACCACCTGTGAAAATAACAGCTGGACATATGTGGAAAAATAGGACCAATGTCCCTGTATCTCACCGATATGTTCTATCAAGAATCAATTATAAGATGAATTTGCGAGGTTGTCAGGTTCTGCCACTATGTTAGCGTCCTGTGGTCTGGATGCAGGAGGGTTAGCGTTAGGGTCCCAATAGAAGTGGGTGGTACTTTCACTGGAGGAGAACTCAACTCATTAAATGAAAGTCCATATATGACTTCTTATCAGTGCTCAGTAGGAACTGTATTGATATCTGTAACCATTTCCATGTTATAAACCATTAAAATATGGACCATTATAAGTAAGGGCAAATTTGTAATATTCCAAAAATTTGTCAAAAATCTAAATATCTGAAAAACCATCAACAAACTTTGTAGACATTGTCCCGAGGAAGCAAGAATAAAATTTGAAATTAATCCGACCAGTAGTTTAGTTGACATTGATGATGATGATGATGACAATAATGCTGGACACAGCGCCCTCTATTGGCTGGTGAGATAAAAAAAAGAAAAACGTGTAAAACAAAGTAAAAGTATAAAATTCTGAATTTAGAAAATCAGAACTCACTCAGTCTACTTGTCGTAGACCACTGACAGCAGCTAAATACCTTATAATGACATTTCATCACCTGCAGGCACGTCAGAGACACCACAGAGAGAATGATATGCATCAGTTTCCTGTTCTGAATCGTCTCCATGTGAAACCTGAACTCGGACCACTTGCAGCTATTGATGCATATGCAAATTTAAACAAATACTTATTTTGCATACTTGCATGAGGCACCTATGGACACAAAGAAATCTGTGTACAAAAGGTTGAGAAAGGTAGATGATTTTTAGAAATATCCACTGTTACTTTGAACTTTGACCTTCCCAGATCAAATATTTGGTAGATTCAACTAATAGGAGTTGTAGAATGTTGTGATCCCCCCCATCTTAACTTTTGTTGTAGAAAGACCAAAAACTAGATGATAACTTAATTGCAAAATTAT
>JAPQRP010000005.1:57535998-57549434 GCA_037367295.1 Apogon hyalosoma
ATGACATTGTACTGACAAAAACAGTGCTTTTATTCATTCCATGTTTTCTTTTCTGTCTGTTTTAGTCACATGATACATGCAGGAGTTAGTACTGGATTGTATAACCATTGTTTTTGATGACTTTTGATGGTCTAATAATTTTTTCCATGACTATCGTGTATCGAACAAAGATACGGGACATCAACAACCTGAAGCGAAAGATCACTGATGCCATTGACTCCACTGATGAGGCTATGATACAGACAACATGGAAACAAATCCAGTACTGTCTGGATGTGCTTAATGAAACAAATGGTGCCCATATAGAGGTGGATTAAATGAGGCAAAAAAAAACCCTTCAGTAGCTACTTTTCATTTTGTGATAATTTCCACAGATTTGTCTATTCATTCGATTTTGTAATAAATGTGTTAAACTGTAAAGAGACTTTATGGACAACCTGTATAAATAACTACAGTGGACTTTATTAAATTCTAAAGCACATAGTATTACAAACATTGCATAAGTCTCACCCTGTATATGGTCGTTGGCAGGAAGGTTACAACAGAAATCATCATTACACGTGTGTGTGTATAAATGGATACCAGATGGACCGCCAGATTTTGGAGTCTATGATTAAAAACACATATACGTTATCATCATAATAATAATGGGTTAGATTTCTATAGCGCTTTTCAAGGCACCCAAAGCACTTATATTATTGATCCATTATTCATTCGCTCTCATATTCTCACTTTGGTGGTGGTGGACGGAAGCGTGACTGCCAGTTCGCACCAAACGGCCCCTCCAACCACCACCGAACATTCATACGCATTCATACACCAGTGTGAGTGACACTGGAAGCAAGGAGGGTGAAGTGTCTTGCCCAAGGACACAACGGACTGACTAGGACAGGTGGGATTTGAACCACCAACCCTTTGGTTATTGGAAGACCCGCTCTACCTCCGGAGCCACTGCTGCCCCCAATCATCATCTTCTTATCTACAGTGTTTTTTGTCTTCGCAGAAGTCCTAGAATCATTTATGGCCACACGTGAGGCCATGCAGGTGCAGCAGAATGTGACGGTGTACGAGTCCTTTGGCACATCGACTCTCCCCAGCAGCATGGAGAGCCCCGGGAGTCCAGAGCGGGAGCCGGATCCCAAACAGCAGTGGGACAAGCAAAGAGAGTCAGAGGAAAGCCTGTCTTTCCCTGCCGCCTGCCATCTGGTCGTGTCCCGCTGCCTCTTCCTCTTACTCGGAGTCAGGCCTGCGTGGGTGGAACCCAGTGAGAGGGAGAATAGTCACGTCATCGGCACCGGCTCAAGGTAAGGTTGTTATGCAGTGTGGGTTTGAAAGTTTGAAAAAGCGTTTGGTTTTAACATTGATTTGTTTTCGTCAGATGCTAACTGTTGGTGTCCTCTTTTAGGAAAGCTGCAACAGACTCCACGATGTTGGTCGCTGATGGTCGAAAACAGGTAAGGACGTTGATGAATCGCCCTGTGTCCCGTACTGTACTGCCTTATCAGCGCTAATGTGTTGTCTTCATCTCATGTAGTCTGAACAATCCAGAAATACTTCAGGGTCTTTCAAGAATAAAATGGGTAAGTACAATTAGTTTACTCCTAAATATATTAGCACATTAAAAAAATAATTCCCTTGTTATACAGTATATCTCTAATTTGCACATATTTCTATTGCACACTATGTTATATATATTTAATATGTCTGCCGTTATTAGTTGTAAGTGCACTGTCACTGGTAGAAACCACCTGCAATTGTGTATTCTGTTCTATTCTATTCTGTTCTATTCTATTCTGTTCTGTTCTCTTCAGCATATACCTATATTTGCAACTGTTGCATAATCATATCTCTGCAGGTGTGAATAGCTTTGATGCAAAATATTCATGGGTGACCATTTGATGCTGCTTGTTAGTCAGACTGTTGGTGCACAAAGGCCTTATAATCAACCAAAATACCACAGTGTGAAGAGTTTTAGCTCTGTTCCTCTGAAACACACACATGCTGACTGACTTCTACGTCCACGTACGACATATGTTTTAATAAGAGTATAAATATTTGTCCTACTTTGCATTGAGGAATAATTGGATTTATTCCCCTATCAATATTTTTCCAATACTTGCCAATGATTTTTTCAATTATCAGTGAGAAAAACATATCGTTTGCCTCATAACATAATTGCTTAGGTTATATTTTTGGCCAAACTGTGATATCTGCATAATTTTACTCGTCTAAGACTTCTTCTAACGCTTCATTTTGCATCACTGACTATGTCCTGAAAAAAATACGACCAAGGCAGTTATGCTTCAAGGCTAACGTCCGTTAATGTTATATGAACTCCTATGCTCTGCCTGTTCTAGGTTTACCACTGTGTTCTCTGGGCATCATGAAAGATGCTTGGGATCGCCTGCGGCAGTGTATTAGCCCCACCAACCCTACATCCCACTGTGGCAACAACACTGTGCCTATTCTTAACCAGGTGTTTCATTTTGTGTGTGGAAACCTGGTCAGTGTACCAGCATCCTCACCAACACTAGCGGGTGGACAGGCCTGTAGTCAAGCAGACCCCAAGGCCATTACTTTTGCCATATTACAGCAACAACAAAGGGCTGAGGTAAGTTTTTTCATCTATAAATATATTTCATTACATATTTTAAGTTTGTTGGAAGGCAATGTTGGTGCTCTAAATATTCAGTGTTGGGTGTCATGCTTTACAAAAATAATACATTACAGTAACTGATTACTTTTTGCTGTAAGGCAGTAGTGTAAGGTATCACTAATCAATTTTTAGTAGTATTATAATATTATGAGTTACATAATATTGTAATACTGTTGACAATAATATTGTAATATGCATTACAATACACTTTTCTCCCATAATTTAACTGCTAAAAAGTAAAACAAAAAACAAACAAAAAAAAAACCTAAAACAGCAAGATCATGAGACCTTAAGGAATCAAAAATGTGTCTGTAAAGTTCTATTTCCTGTTGGTGTTCAGCCAATGGGTGCAGACGGCAGAAGACAGTCCACTGTCTACATGGACATATGCTCATTACTAACCCTAACCCTGCTTTACAGAAGCTAGTTAGCATTAGCATGATCCCTGTGATCAGCAATGACAAGGGAAGATAACATTCCAGGACTAGTTAGAATTCTATATCAGTCACAGATTTATCTACTGGCCTCCTCGGTGCTGCGACCCCTGTTTGAACATGTAAAATGTTGAAAAAAATGCAAGCGTTCCTGCTGGGATTCGAACATCATAGACCGTAGCGTTACTTACTGAGCTATCCGTCCACACGTACTCTGGGGCACAAATTTATGCGTCCCAAGGCTCAACTATGTCTTGTATTGCAGGGGGAGGGGTTATTATTTGACTTTGATTATTATTTTACATACTTCTTTATGTAACTCAAAAGTAAGTAAGTAAAATTTATTTATATAACACTTATCACAGAGAAACCCCACAAAGTGCTTTACAGATTAAAAGGATAAGACAGCTGCACACACACCAAAAACAAAAAAAATACAAAATGCTTTACAGATTAAAAGACGTAAGACACACACAAGAGTACAAAGCACAAAAGCATAAAATATGAAATTCTAAAATACCTAATAAAATCAGGGAATACCCATAAAAGCAATAGAAAGAAATGTAATACAGGAGTCATGCATCGTGCATTATAGTTCTGAGACAGTAATATTGTAAGGTAAGGAGTTACTTTTAAATAATAGTAACAAGTAATCTGTAATGGATTACAGTTTGGAAATATCTTGCACACCACTATAAATAATTTGGACTACATTGGGTGTTATGTGCAGTTGCAGAAAAAAACTTATTAGACCACCCTTGATTTCTTCAGTTTCTTGTTCATTTTCATGCCTGGTCCAACTAAAGGTACATTTGTTTGGACAAATATAATGATACCAACAAAAATAGCTCATAGTAGTTTAATTTCAGAGCTGATATCTATCCATTTTCCATGTTTTGTTTTTTTTTTGATAATAACCAAAATCACTTAACGTCCATCAATAGCTATGTTATTGTGCTGACAAAAACAGTGTTCCTTGTTTTCTTTTCTGTCTGTTTTAGTCACATGATACTCACAGGAGTTAGTACTTGATTGCATAACTGTTGTTTTTGATGACTTTTGATGGTCTAATAATTTGTTCCGCGTCTGTAAGTGCTTGACTTTTCACCCACGCTTTCCTTCGTTCTGCTCAGATGCGTCTGGAGGCCCTCTGTCAGATGTCATCCTTCCTGTCCAAGATGGAAGAAAAAAGCAGTGGCTTCCCATTGTCCCCTCAGTTCCCCGCGTTGTTGCAGTCGGTGCAGCTTCAGTTCCTTTCCGGATGCTTTGGTCTCGGAACACAGATTATTGGCTCTCAGTCTGAAGCTAATTACGAGATGCAGCATTACATGGTACATCTAATAATCATGCTATCGCGTCATTTTTGTTAGTGTCGTGTGTGATAAGTAAAGATGAAAAGGAAAAAAATAGACGAATGTTGCACGAATGACCTTCCAAATTCCTCTCATCTCAATCCAGTCTGGTACGCATTCAGCTTCCATGGACACACAGCGAGAGCTACAATCTGCTGCCCACACTTTTTACCAGCAGGTGGTACGTGTGCTTAAACAGAGGGCCCTGTTGGAAAGAGAACATCCAGGTTTGTTCATGATTGTTGGTACATCCATTTAAAGGTACATTCAGTGACATAACGAAGGATTCAGAAGCGTCTAATCACGGAATTGACATGATATTCAGAATGTTTTCATGAGTGTATAATCACCTGTAAATATCAAATGTACACTGCAAAAATCCAAATCTTACCAAGTGTGTTTTTCTCATTTCTAGTCAAAATATCTCATCACACTTCAAATAAGACAGAAACAGCTAAAGAGTAGCAGATTTTTCTTTTTTTTTTTTTGCTTAATTCAAGATTTTTTTTTTTGCCAATGGAACAAGTGAAAATGATATTGGTAAGATTTTTTGAAATACGATTTTCAAGATCTATTGTCTGAAAATGAGTTCTTTATACCACACTGAAAAGTTGCTCTTTAGGTGATTCTGTCTTATTTTAAGTGTGATGAGATATTTTGGCTTGAAATGAGAAAAACACACTTGGTAAGATTTAGATTTCTGCAGTGTAGTGTTTTTTTTGTCTTTGAAGGAACTGTTTATATCTACACAGGGAGCATTCTTTATCAAGCCTATTTCTGCTTTTTTTGTTTTCATTTTATCATGAATTACATCCATATCTGTTTTGTGCTATGTTTGAGAGTTGACCAGGGTTAATATCCCTTTAACAACACAGCCAGGAACTCACAAAACAAACGCTGGCTGTAACAACGGACTTTAATGTTTCTACCACTCTGAGTCCGGGTCAGGATGTTGGAAGCAACTATGCTACGAGACTCCTCTAAATATTGCACACTGAACCTTTAACATACTTTAATTATTTTGGTAGCAAGTCTTAATATAATCAGGGTTCCTGCGGGGTCTTAAAAACTCTTAAAAGTCTTGAATTTACAAAGCTGCATTGAACACCTTTAAAAAAGTCTTAGAGGGCTCATATTTTGCTAAACCCACTTTTATTAGTCTGGTTCATTTATTTGTGTATTTGGATCCTAATAGTTCATACAGTTTGAATTTGAACCCTCCAGGTGCTGCAAAGCTATCTTTAGATTCATTCCGACAAAAATCAAGTGGATTTCTACAACCTGTTTTAATTCCTGCTTAATTTGTTATGTATGTAACTAGTTATGTCACGACATTTGCACATATAAGGTCCAGACTTCCGAAGAACATTTCTCCGAGTACGACATGATTGTTTATCAGCAGCAGTGGTTGTAGTAAATACTGAAAATATGTCCAAATTTCAAAGATGTTCAGTTGTTGGCTGAACAGGACACAGCCAACAACCTGGAGGGGGCGGGGCCTGAAGTGGCTGATGTGCATTTAAAGGGCCAGCGCTCCAAACCACCTTTCCAGTGTCATTACTCAGAAATAGGGTTGAAGATGGAGCTGTGGAGTTGAATGAATGAAGAATTCAGACCCAAGCAGAGCATTTACAGTTTAAGTAGACCACAGGGGAATGTTTTAAAATGCATAATTCCATTTTTGAAAAAAACAAAAACAAAATATCAGTGCTTTTAAAATGTGTTAAATTTAATATGTTAGGTCTTAAGTTATGTTGCCATAAACTTTTTAGCTGTATTGTGTTTAAATGTGTCTGTTAAATGTCTCAAACTGCAAAGATAGTAATGTTAGTCGACTCAGTTCCCCCCGACACTTTCTATTGAAATAAGGAACCAGTTATCGCTAACTTTGCAGCCCCTGATGAGAAGTTACTCAGAATGGTGGGAATCAAGGTGTTGGAGTAAATTAATGCATTTTCCTAAATTCTAGGCATCACAAATTTTTGCCTGTATGACTGTGAAATGGGTATTAAATTGTGTTCTAAGTAGTCTTGAAAAGGTCTTAAAAAGTCTTAAATTTAACCTGTAGGAACCCTGTATGATTCTCCTGTCCACTTTCTCCAGGTTCCTGTCAGCACCTTCTCCTGGCTACAATGTTTGCACTGAACTTCTGCTACCAACCTGTTGACCTGGTGCTGGTCATCAAATGCGGTATCCTGGAGATCCTCTCCACGTTGACCAACAACAGCTGTGTGCTGATGAACCAGGGCTGGTTTGCAGCCTCAGCGTCTGGATCTATGCTGCTAAGCGGGGCTGTAAGACTGGCCTGTGCCCGTCTGCTTCAAATTTTGACTGTAGCTGCGAGGTGAGAATGTGGAGACTGTGCTGTACTCACAAGTATATGTACAAGACTCAATCAACTGATCAAATTTTATTCATATTGCGCCACATTTTAAGATCATAGAGCCAGTCTAAGCCAAGTCACAGACCCCTACAGAATCCTCTAGGAGCAAACACTTGGTGACAATGGTGATGAAAAGCTACTTTTTAATGGGGAGACACATGGATGCACAGCAAACTGAACAATAACTGTTAAAAACTGGAATTTCTGTTGTTAGTAAAATTACCAATACCCAGTACAAATACCCATAACTGCTATCACTACTACTCAAGTACTAACAGTGGATATACTACTACTGCAGCTGTTAGTACCAATAAAAAACCTCTGCCATCTATGTAACTGTATAATGAACACTATCACGACTTTATGGATAAATGAATAATGATGATGGAGGAGGAGAGAAGCAGGACCACAGCAGCAGGACCAGAGATGATCCAGGGAAAACCTGTAGTCCTGTACTGAAACTGTAGGGCTCTATTAGGTTTATTGTTTTAGCATGGATATAATATCCATACTCTGTCTTTGTATCAAAACACAACTGAAACGGAATGGAAATAGAATACTTAAAACACACTTTTTTTTTTTTTTTGCTCAGCACTTCCTGTGACAAACAATACCTCACATAATAAGACTGTTTGACATGTTCTGAATTAAACCTGGTGTAAAAGAAGATTAGTGCAGTAAATCTCATAATATTTCATAAAAGCCCAGAAGAGTTCAAGACACATTAAACCCATAAAGACCTGGTGCTACTTTTGTGTCCATTCCCCAGTTAGTTTTTCTCTCTATTTAACCTGTACTTAAGTGGTTTGTCAGCATTCATTATAATATTATCCTCTGTATTTTGCATTTTTTCAGTGAAAATCAGCTGTTTTCTTATATTTAATTCACTGGTCATATAGGTGTTCATGAAAGCTCAGATTAAAGTTGAGGGTTATTACATTGGAAACAGAGAAAACTCAAGAAAAAGTGACTTTTTCAGCAAAGATAGCATTGACTGAACATAAACCCAGTGTGTCCATCCACTGTCATTGATCCAACTCCATGGGTTTTACTAGTGAATCAATGTTGTAGAAGATGACTGTGTTTCCACGGTAACTACGGAGCCTCTGAACGTCCAAATGGGTTATATCTGATGACCATGAAAATATGCAAAACTGCATTTTACACCAGTTATTTCAACATATTAGTAAATTAAATGTTTCAGAAGTTATTAAACAGTGTAGACCAGAAGATGATTTTGTTTGTTGGTGGCAATTTGGGTCTTTATGAGTTAAATGCAAAGAAAGGTCACCCAAAATACTGACTCTTGCCTGTAGAAGTGTAGTTTATTCTTGTATCTTAATAAGGAAACGGAGGATTATATTTACATGCTCATTACAATGCATCAAAAACAGTTAAACAACTAAATTTAAGCTATTTATTAAAATGAAAAAGAAAATGCACAACTAATTAACATCTAGTTTTCATTTGCTTTTGATATTTTCTTGTTCTCTTAGCTCTTGTGAGGATTCATTACCAATGGATGTGTCACATGCGCTGATGGAAGTGATGTGTGAGCAGCTCCAAAATATCCTGTGCACTTTCCAGCAGCAGCAGGCAACAGAGAGAGGAACAACAGACCCAGCTGATGGAGACTCCAGCAAACGCACAAATATAGTTGGTGTGGTCACTTTACCTTTATTTATTCAAGTCAAAATGTACATTTAGGAAAGGGATGAAAATTCTGATGTTTTAAGAGGTACTGAGAAATGACCCATCTGTTTGCTTCTTTTAGGAGTGGAAAACAGCAAAGTGGTTGAATCTCAGCTTGCAGATTTTCTGGTCTTTCTGAGGCGTGTACTGTCCCTTAGAGTGATGAAAAGACTGTCTACGTTTGTCAAATGGATCGATCCACTTACAGCCATTATTTCCCACAAGTGCTCTTTAGGTACGATCATTTGAGATTTTTGAAAAAGCATTGATTTTGTTCACAACGCGTGACTTTTTGACACTTGTTGACAAAACTGTTCTTCTTCTGCTTCTTCTCAGGATCTCCATGCTTCCAGAACCTGCGCACTAAGCTTTTGGCCTTCCACATTTTGGAAAGACTGTTACCTGCTTGTTCTGAGCCAGATCAAATTCAACAGGTATGATGGACAAACATGTAGTCGTCATAAACCAACAGTGACGGGGAAACAAATCAGTTAAAACGCTCACTGATGTAAAGTGTTATTGAATAGGTAATGGTGCTCTTGGCATGGACAATGAATACATTATTCCATAATAAATGTTCTGCTTTTCTCTCTCTCTCTCTCTCTTGCACTTTTTCTTAGATTGTTAAACAACTCTTTCAGCTGTTGTCAGTTTATATGTGGGAGGAGCCACTGGCTGAGAGGTTCCATGATGGGACGTCTGATAAAGATACCAGGGTAATAGACAATATAGATGAGTGAGTCAGTCATCTGTGATGCTTGTGCTATGTTTCTACACTGGAAAAAAATCAAAATCTTACTAAGTGTATTTTTTTCATTTCTTGTCAGAATGTCTAATCACACTTGAAATAAGACAGAATCACCTAAAGAGTAACTTTTCAGTGAGATATAAGAACTTAATTTTAGAGATCTTGAAAACCTTATTTCAAGAAATCTTACCAAGATGATTTTTACTTGTTCCATTGGCAGATTTTTTGCTTGAATTAAGCCAAAAAATCTGGAATTAAACAAAAAAAAAATCTTGAATTAAGCAAAAAGAAAATCTGTCTGTTCCAGTTTCTATAGGTTAAATTTCAGTGTTTGTACAAAACCAGTTACACACGCATGTTTTTGACTTTTGTACGATTATTTTTGCAGAATCCCGATAGCTATGAAGAATGTATTCCTATCGGAGATTTTTCCTTTGACCCACACAAGTTAATCTGCTGCTCTTTGGAGAGTGGGAACATCCTCTCCCATGGCTCAGGAGGGAAGGGTTACGGCCTGGCAACCACTGCAATCACCTCTGGGTGTTTCATATGGAAGGTGAGGACTGCCATTGACAACAAAAGGAAAAACACATAATTACGTCTGCTGCATACTGCTGGGAAAGCATAGTTCGTCTCATGAACCTGACGTGACTGACCTCTCTCTGCAGTTCTATATTACCAAAGAAAACCGAGGCAACGAGGGCACATGTATTGGCGTTTCGCGCTGGCCGGTCCGAGATTACAACCACCACACCACCACTGACATGTGGCTGTATCGTGCTTATAGTGGTAACTTATACCACGGAGGGGAACTGGTCCGAACGCTTCCCTCCTTTACCCAGGGCGACACCATCACCTGCATCCTGGACATGGAGGCCCACACTGTGTCATTCGCAAAGAACGACAAGGTCTGACTAGAAATGCATGACTTATAACAGCTAAATATTCAATTATAGCACAATCTCATGTCAGTTAATTTCTTGAATTGACTTGTTTTGTTGTTTGATGATTTAATGTTGTTTTTCTAGGAGCCAAAGTTGGCATTTGAAGGAGTGGTTGCATCTGAACTGTACCCTTGTGTGTTATTCTACAGCAGTAATCCTGGAGAGAAGGTAAATAATACAAGGACGTCCATAAAGTCACTTTACAATTTAAAACATTTATTACAAAAGCAAATAAATAGACAAATCTATGGAAATTATTTCAAAATGAAAAGTAGATATTGACGTTTTTTTGCCTGATTTATTACACCTTTATATGGGCACCATTATGCTGCGAACTGGCTCGCCTCGACTCGAACACCAGGTACTATTCCTGGAGACCGTTTCCATTACAGGATAGTACCAACTTTAGAGTACCCGGACGTCATAGTGATTCTGTGCATAACATCTGTGAGGTCCACTCTGAGAACTGCTGATAAACTCGCTCGTTGTGTGTTGCCCCTTCAAGCTCACGCTGAATCTTTTCATCGACCACCAAGGACCAAAATGTCCGAACCTCCTCGACTAACCACAGTGTCATTTTGTGGGCTGCATCATGGATTAACCTACTGGTTTATTAACTGTAAACTTACGAATCTGTGTTTTAATTTTAAATGGCATGTCGCACATTGATAACACAATGACGCAGAGACAACTCTCTGACCAATCAGTGGTCTGCAGTGTTTACGCAGCGCATTTTAGTATCCCTTCACCTGTTTTGGAACCTCGGCTGAGCAAGTACTAGAAAAGTAGTACTGGCTAACAGATTACTTTTACGTAATGGAAACGTGAAAAGGCCAAGTTGAGTCGAGTCGAGCCCGTACCACTTAGTGGAAACGCGGCATTAGTTACATGAAGCCCATTCAGACGGTCCTGGATTCGTTTACTCATCACTGGTGGCAATAGCATCAGTGATCTTTAGCTTCAGGTCACTGATGTCCTGTATCTTTGTTCGATACATGATATCTTTAACATAACCCCTTAGAAAGAAATCCAAAGCAGTGATATCTGGTGAACGACATGTCCAGGGAATTGAACCATCACTTCCAGTCGCCATCTACCTGGAAAATGATGGTTGGTTGAAGGTCATCCAGTTGTGGTGACACATATTCAGTCAAAAGGTCAAAGTAATTGAGCTCTTGTTGAAGAAAAATGGATCAACAATTAGATAGCACATGATCCCACAATGTGATTAAAAACTCTGATAACCACTGAGTACAAAAAACAAATCCGATTAACAGATCGCATCAATTACTTTTGTAATAAATGTTTTAAACTGTAAAGAGACTTTGTGGACACCCTGTATATGTACTTTTTACACTGAAGACACCTACTCCATGAGCAAGTGGGACAAAGGTCATTAAAGTGTCTGTTTAGCACTAGAACAATATTAAAGTATAAGGTGGAAACATCTGCCAAGGGCCCTAAATTTAAGCAGCAACCCTGGATCTGGACTCTACACATTTATGTGAGGAGTAAATGAGATTTTACCAGTTTTTATGATGTTTTTTTTTATTAGATTAGATTAGATTAAAAAAAAAAAAAAACAGGCAGTTGCACATTATAAAGTACCAGCACTAGGGTCACCATGGCTCAGGAGGTAGAGTGGATCATCCAATTACCAAAGGTGGTTGGCGGTTCAAATCCCGCTCTGTCCTAGTGATATGGGGGTGGTCTGAGGGGCTGTTTGGCACGAATTAGCAGCCATGCTTCCATCAACCTGCCCCAGGCAATGTAGTTTACCACCACCAGAGTGTAAATGTGAGAGCGAATGAATAATGGATTCATAATGTAAAGAGCTTTGGATGCCTTGAAAAGTGCTGTTGAAATCGAATCCATTATGATAAAGTAATAATAAGCAGTGGTGAGAGAACTAAATTACCAACTACAAGAAAATAAACGATTTTCCCATGTTAAGTGGTGTAACCTTTGATGGAAGTGATGTAAACATTTTCCAGAAATGGACTTCAATTACACAGTATGAGTAAGGATGGTTTGTCCAAAATGTTAAACTGCTAAACACAAAGGCCAGTAAACAACATTATCTCCTTGTTGGAGAAAACCAGAGCTCCACATACGCACCTGAGCCTTCCCACACTTCAAAACAATTAATGGCAAATCAAATTTAATAAGTTATTTTGGAGATCCTAATGACAAAAATAACCTAATATTAACAACTGTAATATTTAAGAATATCTTATGTATTAAATAAAGGGCCTTTGTAACACGACAACATCCAACATCCAAACTATTATCACTGAGTTTAATTGACAAGGTGGGATAGTCTTACACATTAAATATGAATGAAGTCAATCATTGACAGGAAGCATATTATTTTTATCTGATTATCTCCCAGGTGGCACTGCGAGACCTCCAGATGCGGGGCATGCCCAGTAATCTACTTCCTGGCGAACCGCTGTGCAGCCCTCGAACCACAGTGCTTCTGGAGTCGACATTGCACCTCCTGCGTAAACTCCATCAATGTGACCAGTGGTCCCCACACATTAACCAGCACATCCATACCCACCTGGACCTCATTGGACCTCTGCTGAAGGAGGATGGCTTCGGCCCAGGTGAGAAAACCCTATCTAAACTGCCAAAGGGGTTAAACTCAGTGATATATATATATATATATATATTTAAATTCTGAATGATTTCACCTAAATATATTACCTAAATATAACCTTTGAACAGTGTTGTCTGTGTCTGAGGCCCAGTTTACACTGTGCTGCTTTGTTCTGTCCCAGACAAAAGACGAGGGAATGTAGGGATGTCTTTGGTGCATTTAGAGGTTCAGAGACGGCTGTTTGAAGTGCCACCACAGACCACTTGGAACAAATTTAGTTTGATCATCTCTCTGTAATGTTTTTTTCATCTTGTTTGGATCTTTCATGTCTTTGTGTCTTTTTATACCAGTTTTGTTTATGTGTGTTATTGTTTCATCCATCTAGGTTGAAATTAGTTGATGTTGGGAAAATGCTCAGTAATGCAAACTAAAAATAATGAATAATCCCCATCCCCAAATCCACCAAGTTAAAGTAAATGTATAAAAGTAATTTGAAATGAACAGATATCTGAAAGTTCCTACTGTAGGTTCTTAATGTTGCAGTGCATCCATTTGTTTCCCCTCATTTCCCCTCTTCCCCAATCTCTCTCTCTCTCTCTCTCTCTCTCTCTCTCTCTCTCTCTCT
>JAPQRP010000005.1:57568014-57582335 GCA_037367295.1 Apogon hyalosoma
TTTAGGTGATTCTGTCTTATTTGAAGTGTGATGAGATATTTGGACTAGAAATGAGAAAAATACACTTGGTAAGATTTGGATTTTTCCAGCGAAGGAGAACAGTGGCTCCCAGAACCTCTAAAATTTGTCCGATTTGCAATTAAGATCATAAGTCAGCTTCTCAAGAGGAATAAGAGCTGATATTTGTGCTAACCACATATCTACTGTAGAGACCTGGGGAGCAGACCGCCGTAACAGGATCCATTTTTTAGCCAGAAATAAGAGAATTGTTCACAAAGATTTGAAATTGGTGTCGTAAAGAGAGTCTGGGGGTTGTGGTTTAGAAGACAAAAAGGAGGAGTGAGTGAGAGCTGTTTACCCGTGACCTCCTGAATTACAGAACGAACCCCCTGCTTTATATATTTTTCATGCTTCTTCCGTTTCAGGATTAAAGGTCTTACATCTGATTTGATCGGCCAGTTGGACAGCACATCTGACGGTAGGAACCATCGGTGTCACACTAAAATGGGACGTAACACAGTGATTTTTGTGGCCGTTGAAGTGGTCTCCTTTTGGTGCTTTTTGCTGCCTAGATGACTGGGAGATGAGTCACCAGAATGAGTGTGACACGGACAAACTGACGGGACTGGAGGACTTCGGGCTGTTACTGAGGCCGTTGGGGCTGACGGAAAAGAAGCTGGTTCCAGACCCCATCGTGTTCACGGAGCCGGATCCACTCGGAGCCCTTGTTTACATCTCTGCTGACCCGACAAGAGCAGCTGTCTCCAAAGGTACGTTTTTTTTTTTGGGTTTTTTTTCCATTCAGCAGAGAATCGGGTCTTATGCTGCCGTCACACTCTATCGGGAAGATGATCCTTTCCACGCGTGAATTCGAAATTACCAGTGCGTTGTGTTCAAGTGCTTTTGTTGTCGTAGTGAAATGAAAAATGGCAGACACGCATTTTATCGTGCCCTGCTACTTGGATAAAACAGTTTTGGGTGTACTAATTCATCTGCTACAGCATTTTCAGGGTTCTCACACGCCCTGGAAAACCTGGAAAATGATCGACCAATTTTCCAGTCATGAAAAACATATGGAAAATGAGAAAAAAAGATCAAATGTCCTGGAAATGGTTCATTTATCCTGGAAAATTATTTATCCTCCCCTGCCTTGTGATCTGACGGAAGAGGATCGGGGCCACTGGGGAAAAAATAAAATAAATAACATCCAAAATTTATATTTTTTATTATTACTCCAAGAAAAAAGTCAGAATTCTGACTTTTTTTTCCCAGAATTTGGACTTTAATCTCCAAATTTGGATTTTTTTCTCAGAATACAGACTTTAATCTCAGAATTCTGACTTGTTTCTCCGAATTCTGACTTTTTTCTTAAATTTCTGACTAATCTCAGAATTCTTATGAAGTGCTATGCTCTAATCTGTGGATGTGTTTGCATTATTCTTTGATACATTTGTCCTAATTGTTTTTCATCGATAAATTACAGCCACAGACTGCACATCAAATGTCTGAGTAATAAACATTGAAACAATCTGGGTAAATGTAAGTTACAACAGTAGAAAAGAACACTTCCAAAGAATGAGGGGGACGGGGGAATGGAGTAGTGTATCACATGAGAACTTGACTCTGTAGTGGATGAAAATGTTCTGGGAAAGAGTTGGAACCCTGATTTTTTTTCATCCATTCATTTATTCATCTTCATTCATCTTTAGTAAGTTCCATTTACTTTTTCACTGTTTTGCACATCATTTTTCACTTTGAGGTTCTTCTACTATAGTTCAGGTACCTGAGAGGAGAATTAGTACCAAGGGGCTTAAATTTATATTCAGCTGACTACATTATATTTAACACCGTATTCACACTTACATTTTTGACACTTTTTCACTGTTATGATGTAAACAAGGACAGTTTACATAAGATTAATGACAGTCTTAGAAAAATGCAGGTTCAATTCATTACACAAAACAAAAACTAAAGGGCCCTGTTCAATGTTTCCTCCAGTACCTTTTCCCATTTGCCTTTCTGTAGCTTAAGGGTATGAGACATCTTTTCCATGGAGTGTTTATAATTGACAATTTCTATAAAAAAGGTTTACAGTAGGGGGGAGGTGGGGGTGTCTCTTAAGCTGTCATTTGGTGACAGGTTTTATACTTGCAAGGAGAAAAATCTTCAGGAGTTATATACATGCATCACCTTTACATAAGACCTGAGGGGTAACAGAAGGTACGGAGAGCTGGAAGACACACCTGTTTTAACTCTCGACGTCCTACTCACCAAATGCCCCACATGGTTGACGTGGAACTGATCTATTTTGTGCCAGTTCATTTGGATTTCTGCTTCAGAGCTGCAAAGAACCAAACCAGACTCTTCCAAGAAAATCCCCTTCAGCTCAGGAGTTAGTGGTGGAACAGTGAGTTTCCCGGGCGTGCAGCCATGCTTACCCAACTCATTTCTACGTCTGTGTATTTTTCAGCTCTCAAGTCATTGAGATATCACCAGTGTATAATTTGCCTACAGCACTTGTGTTACTGCCACAGTTTTAAGAATCTATGAAAATTGGAATTAGTTTTAAGATTCCCTATAGTTAGGGGCTCCTGATCTCTATCTTTGTGATAGCGTTTATTATATAGTTACGTTGATGCTAGAGGTGTCTGTTATTGGTACTAACAGCTACAGTAGTATATCCACTGTTAACACTTGTATTTGGAGTAATAGTATTAACAGTTATGGACATTTGTTTGAGTTACTGGTAGTTATACTAGCAACAGAAATTCTAGTTTTTTGGGGGGGGTTTTGGTTTTTTTTTGGAGCAATGTAACAGTACATACAAAGAAGTGGAATTACAGTGCATACATTATACATTGCCTTTTATATGCATTGCCCAAACCAACCCCAAGGCCCTCCGAGAAGGGGCAACAGCAGGAAAAAAAAGAACATTATAACAAAGTCTCTGTGCAGTAGAAAATCAATTAAGTACAAGCAGTAACAAATCTGTGATTTACGAAAATATTAACTGAGCCAATGGATATGGAAGAGAATAAACATAAATAAATAAATAAATAAATGAATTAATTAAAAACATAGACGTAGCTTGTGGATGCGTGTGCCTACTTTAGAATATTAGGCGGAAATTCTAGTTTTTAACAGTTATAGTTCAGTTTGCTGTGCATCCATGTGTCCACCCCCTCCCCCCATCTCTCTCTCTCTCTTTCTCTCTTCCTCTGCCCCTCTCTCTCTTGAACTTCAGCTGGTCGAGGCACACCTCCATCCTCCATCCTTCCTTTAACAGGAAAGGTTCAAAGTAAAAGCAAGTATAAAAGTAAAGTAAAGGTCACCGAGTGTTTGCTCCTGCAGGATTCTGTTGGGTTTCTGTAAATTGGCTTAAGAGTCTGGTTTAGACCAGCTCTAAATGGAAGATGTCATGAGATAACTGCTGTTATCATGTGATGCTATATAACTAACATTTGATTGTTTGATTTCAGAAAAAGTAGGGAACCTCTAGATACTTGTACAAATCCTGTTCAGTGAGTTTAGATGATAGTCAAAGGCTCCTGTTCCCTAAAGCCTTTTTTTTAATGTTTTAATGTTTAATGTGTAATTTGTCGCACCCCCCCACCCAAAAAAGTAAGTAAAGAAAATGAATGGATAAAACAGGATTATACAAAGTAAGCTCAAAGCTGGAATTTTTTATTTTTTTTTTTACTTTGCCACAAACATGATTAAACATACGTAACACAAACAGCAGGATCAGGGAGTCACAACTTACACAGGGAAAGGAAAAACAAATAAATAAATAAATATGCACTCTGACAGTGTAAGTGTGTCTGTATATAAGTTACACCTGCTAAGGCAGGTTTGAGCAGCGTTTTGGAAAAAGCTGGGATTCCTTAACCATGTTTAGCTGCATGTTAATGGGAAGACCAAACACACTGATTCTGTAACTGTAAAGACAACCCAGGACAAACAAGCGAAATAGCATCTTTCCTTTTAATCAAATACACAAATAAGTAAACAGAAATTGGATTTTTATTCACATGTTCCAGTGTTAAAGGTCAATAGATGTGTCCTGTTTTTGATGAGCTGTATGTATATTCTTTAACTCTTCCTAAAGTTATATTGTAATAGTGGCACAAGATGAGCAGAAAATGGATTTAATCTGAATTCTTCATACGACAGTAAATCACCATCTAAAATTTGCTGAAAGTAACAACTCTACATGTCCTCCACTCTCCTCTGGTGGAGGTTTGAACCCACTCGTATCACACACCCACACTCTCTCTGTGCTGTTTGGCAGCACATAAATCCATCCTTACACGGTGGAACTTGCCACAGCATAGTGACTCATCACTCATTTCACTCATTAATCATAGCCTGACAGCTCAAGTACACACTCTCCCAGTCGTCCCAGTTATCCACTCCTCTGACATTTGTACACGGTAATATCCAAACAAAACTTCAGTGTATAATGGTGTAGAACAGAACAGTAGAACCCTGCCCTGACTGTGTCTCATCTGTACTGTGAATAAATGGAATGGAATAGAATAGAATAGAATAGAATAGAATAGAATAGGTCTTTATTGTCACTGTCACAGGAACCATGTAAATCTGTTCAGCAGCTCTGTTCTGTTTAGCAGCAAAAACACTGCAAAAAAACAAAAAAGGGGGGGGGTCCAGGGTGTGAGCGGTCTTTCATTATTTTGCTGGCTATAGTCTTGACTACAGTCTATAGAGTTTTATTACTTACTACTCTTATTACTGTTTTATATTGTTTGTCTTTTGCACTATGTTTATGCCTGCACTTTATTCAGTTACTGCCTTGACCAATGACTGTCCCCATTGTGGGATCAATAAATGTAATATAATCTAGTCTAGTCTACTCTAATGTAATCTAGTGTAGTCCACTGTAATCTAGTCTAGTCTACTCTAATCTAATGTAATCTAATGTAGTCTAATCTAATCTAGTCTACTCTAATGCTTTTACTGTATACTAGAGATGGGACGAGTCACTGATTTGAGTTGATGCATTGGTATAAAACTAAGACGTGAGTTCACGCAAGTACATCTGACATGGCAACTATTATTTAGAAATGCGATCAATAGTTTGTTTTTGTAAATTAATATTTCCTGACAGTAGTGTAGTCTAATGTAATCTTATGTAGTCTAATCTAATCTAATTTAATGTAGTCTAATCTAATCTAGTCTCATCTAGTCTAATGTAATCTAACCTAACCCAACCTAACCTAATTTAACCCTGGTTTTCGTCTTCCGTACCTCTGCTCTGACATGCCAGGTGAATAAAGGCCTTACAAGACTGAATTCACCAACAAGTATTTATTAATGAATGTATACATTTGATTGAAATAATAGCACGTAAGTGTTGAATGTTTCTCTCTCTCTCTCTCTCTCCTCTCTCCAGGTGTTGCTCTTGTGGAGCAGAAATCCTCTCTGAGCCTTGGACAACAGGCCGTATCGCTGAGGGACTCTCATGACAGACTGAAAGCGCTACGGAGAGTCACCTCCACGGCCCAGATCCTGCTGGCTTACAGCATGGTGATGAAAGCTCTGTCTCAGGCTGCCTCTAGGTATACTGGACCACACTGATATGTACACTGGCTACACAGGCTGCTTTTACTGTATACTAGAGATGGGACGAGTCACTGATTTGAGTTGATGCATTGGTATAAAACTATAAGACGTGAGTTCAAGCAAGTACATCTGACATGGCAACTATTATTTAGAAATGCGATCAATAGTTTGTTTTTGTAAATTAATATTTCCTGACAGTAAACCCATAAAGACCCAAACCTCCACCAGCACCCAAAAGAATCTACTGATCTAAAACATCTGCATCGGATTCATTTATGAGTTAAGGCCTTGATTAAAGGTAGGGTGGAGGTGGAGAATTTCTGTTATTGTGTCCTGCATAAGAATATGCCCAGGCCTTACATGGACTAATAAGACAACAAAAATATAAACCAAAGACCAAAGAAACAAGACAAAACTAATACGATATAGATATAAACAAGACAAAACTGGTACAATATAAATATAAACAAGACAAAACTAGTACAATATAAATATAAACAAGACAAAACTAATACAATATAGATATAAACAAGACAAAACTAATACGATATAGATATAAACAAGACAAAACTGGTACAATATAAATATAAACAAGACAAAACTAATATGTTATAGATATAAACAAGACAAAACTAATACAATATAGATATAAACAAGACACAACTAATACGATATAGATATAAACAAGACAAAACTGGTACGATATAGATATAAACAAGACAAAACTAGTAGTGGTAGAAGGAGATGAGTTGATGGGCTCCCATAACATTTGTGGTGTTCAATACATTGAATGATTACACATTACATTGAAATTAATGTTATGTTGGTGATTTTTATGTTTCACAAGTTAGCACTTGTGAAAAAACAGAAATCACAGGCCTTGGTATAATGGTGCCTCAGTCTTTTGGAATGTGATTTGTATGATACAGTATTTTTAGATGATTCCCAACTCTGTACTGTGTCATGAGCTGCTGTTGTCCACTTTGTTAGAACGTGTTGACTTCATAAATTAAAAACCTCTGTGTAATTATTGAAAATGTTGAAACAGATAGATAGGCTTTATTGATCCCAAACTGGGAAACCGTAGTCCAGCAGCAGCATAAAAACCAATATAAGAATACAATAAAACTAGCTCGTTGACCTGTGGGAATCTACGGGTTCTAGATGCGGTAGTTTTTGTGCTGTTGTGTGTTCGTGCATGCTGTACCGCATTTGTCCAGCAGTCACTGCCAAAGCGTTCTGGGTATAGCAATGTGAATGTAAGGCTATTCTGTTCCAAAATTACTAATATCTACCAAAATATTGGTCCTATCAACTTGCCGTTTTCATTAGTCTGTTCCTTGACCAAAAATGCATAAGTATGTCAAACTGCAGCAGTCAGCTCTGTACGGATTTTGTGTTTACACATACACTCAGGCACACACACACATACACACACACACCTGGCTTTTATAATATAAATACAAGAGCAAACACACTATACACAATACATTAGAAGTATAAAGAAAGAATTGGTTGAAATCTGGACAAACAGGATCAAATGGTAAGGTGCAGAGTAAAATGTCATTTTTTCAGTAAGGTGGAGGTGCATAAATATATATCAATACTGCAAAATGGAATGGAAAGTGCGCCTAAATGTAATCTGAACTGTACATATAACTCACCTCCTTCAACAAAATCATCATAAATAATCATGTATTGTAACAGATTATTGTTTATCATATATTTAAAGTCACGGCTCATGTCTGCTCCTCCTCCACAGTGCCTCAGTGTGTAGTCAGTCTAACGGGCTGGAATCCTTGGGTCTGGCGGACATCCGTGTTCTGGTGCGTTTGATGACTCTTGCGGCAGGAGGACGGGCTCACGGCGGTGCAGACAAACCGTCCGGTATGAAAGGGCTGTCGTCAGAGCGCAGCGGCTCGTCCTGCCTCGGCTTCCTCACCGCAGCCATCGGCAACGTGGTATCCCACAGCCCCGCCGCTTACAGACAGCTGGTGGAGATATGCACCCGGGTCAGACGCCACATCCTGTCAATATATACCTGCTTTGTTGATTTACAGTAGTGGTCAAATGTTTTAGAACAACTCCATTTTTTTAACTCATGAACACCCAGTGCTACTTTTGTGGTGGTTCCCAAATGATTTTTTCCCCTCTGTATTTAACATTTCTTAAGTGATTTTTCACCATTTATCATTAAAACATCTCTTATATTTGGCATTTTTCCAGTCAAAATTGGATATTTTCCAATATTTAATTTACTGATCATATAGATGTTCATAAACGCTCAGATTAAATTTGAAGGTTATTATTTATTTATTTATTTATTTAAACAGAAAACTGAAGAAAAAAATGACTTTTTCAGTAAAATCTCTCATTAACTGAACATAAACCCAGTGTTTCCATCCACTGTCATTGATCCAACTCCATGGGTTTTACTGGTGAATCAATGTTGTAGAAGATGACGGTGTTTCTATGGTAACTACGGAGCCTCTGAATGTCCAAATGGGTCATTCATATCTGATGACCATGAAAAGATGACAAACTGTATTTTACACCAGTTATTTACATGTATTGATAGGATAAGTGGATCAACAGGTATTAAACAGTTTAGATCAGTAGATGGTTTTGGTGACTGGTGGATGTTTAGGTCTTTATGGGTTAAAGAAAAGACCTACACTTTGAGTTTTAAAGGTCTAGCTAATAATATCATGTATGCCTTTGGTTGGCTTTTTCATAATTGTAATGCACAACATCATGCAGTACTACATTATCCATATAATCTATAACACTACTTTCAGTCAAGAAATGTCACCTATAGGAAATTTTAGTATCAACTTTCAAATTTTGTTTCATCCCTGTCACTCCAGAAAACTTTAAGTCACATGTTTCCATAACTTGGATCAATGAAACTGGATGGACACACTGGGTTTATGTTCAGTTAATGATATATTTTACTAAAAAAAGCCACATTTTCTTCGGTTTTCTCTGTTTTTGATACAATAACCTGCAATTTTAATCTGAGCTTTTATGAACATCTACATGATCATTGGATTAAATATAGGAAAATATCTGATTTATACTTAATAATGCAAAATACAGAGCATAATATTAAAATAAATGGTGATAAATGAGTTAATAATGGTTAAATAGAGAGGAAAAAATCATTTGGGAACTGACAAGAAAATAACGCTAGGTCTTTATGGGTTAAACCACTAGGTATTTTATCATGTTAAAGCTTTTTTCAGGGAATAACTAATGGGGTAATATGGACAAATGAAAAAATGGAGTTGTGAAACCTTTGATCTAGGATTTTTCTTCATTGTAACTTTAGGTCAAGTGGTGTTACATGACTAGAAGCTGTTTCACACTAATCACAGAAAAAAATGTTTTGAAATGTGTAGACACTTGTTGCGTCCCATTCATGTGATGAAAAAGTATTCAGACCAAACGCAGTATGTGGAAATATACATTTGACCAACTCATCTTCCAACAGATTTTGTGAGTCGTTGTAAACCGACCCTTGTACTGACATAAATCCACTCTACAACACATTAGTTTGATCTTCTGGTTGTGTTTTTAGATACTATTTATCTTACTATTGTGTATCTGTTTTATCAGTTTTAGTATATCTTATCTTTCATATCCCTACATTTTTATTAGTTTTATTACATTTTGTATTTTACCTATATCCTTGTACAGCACTTTGGACACTTTGCCTTGTTGTAAATGTGCTATAGGAATAAACCTGACCTTGATTATCACTAGGAGACACTAAAAGGCTCTGTGCACACACCTTTGGCCTTTTGACGCTGTTCCTTAGTGACCGAAGTGACTGTGATACAAACGGAGCTGAATCTGCTTGAACTAATATGGAGTGTTCCATGCTATTCTTCAAAGATATTTCCACGCAGATTGTTCCTTTTTCGTGCACTGCATTGTCACGTCGCACCAGTGTGAAACAGCTTTAATCGTACAAGAACTGTATGAGTGATTCCATGTTGACATAGCGCTTCCAAATTGTTGCCTGTAGGACCTCATGGCTGCAGCTACAGGGGTGCATATCGGAGCCATCAGTGACCCGCAACAAAGAGGATGTCTCAGCTCCAGTCTGACAGCCTTAGGCCAAAGCAGCCAGCAGCAGAGGGACCATAATGAGCAGACTCCTCCAACATTCCTGGTCACACAAAGTCTGGTGTCACTGCTCACTGAGAAGGGTGTTCAGTGTTACAGCCAGGACAGAAGCGAATGCGAGGCTAATGGTGAGAGTGGCAGAATGGGATTTCTTGAAATGCGATTATCGAAGTGTTCGAACTCTCCTTTATTCAATATTTTATTTATTGGGTTCCCGCGGGGTCTTAAAAAGTCTTAAGTCTTGAATTTCCAAATCTGCATTTAATACCTTAAAAAAATCTTTAAAGGGTTTTAAATTTGATGTGGTAGGTCTTCAGATGTTGTCTTAAACTTGCTCACTGTATTGTTTAAATGTGTCCAAGCTGCAAAGAAAGAAACGTTTCTCTACTCAGTTCCACCCGTTTCAACCAGGGCTGGGAATCTCAGGGTACGTCATGATACAATATGCAATACATGGATCACAATAATGTCTCGATATGGTGATACTGCTATTATCGATAAATTGCTTTTAATAACCTACGATATATCTCTTTGTTTATGGGGTGAAAATAAAAACAAACAAAATACATTTCATAGTTTATATTTTGCAGCATAATTTAACCAGAGTTTTTTTTAGGTGTCTGACAAACAGTGACACTATTTTAAACTCATCCAGAAAACACCACACCTCGTGTCTCTCAAGTGTGCATGTTTGTCGTGCTGCCCGTGTAGGCTATCATATTTTTGTAAGACAGTTCGTACATACTGCAAAGTCCTTATCCAGCTTTTTGTCCCATCCGCACTAGTAAAGCCAAAGTGAGTCCACACTTTGGATTTAAATGATGCCGGTGCGTTTATCAGTTTAACTCCACCGCTCGTGCCCGCTGTATTAGTGCTGTTGTTTTTTCTTCTTCTGTGACCTCTTGCCCAATTTTCAGCCACTCACTCAAGGAGTACCCCCTGAATGTCATGTCATGCGGTGACTCGACTCACTAAGGAGGAACTATGAAAGGAGTTTATAGCGGCTATATTTGAATAATAATTAAAAAAAACAGATACGTGATGAGAGCGCATCAATAATCCATCATAAGATTAAATATCATGATAGTTCGCCATATCGATATTGTGTCACACTCCTAGTTCCAACCCAACAATTTATATTGAAAATAGGAACCAGTTATCGCTAACTTTGCAGCCCCCAGTGAGAAATAACTTGGAATAGTGGGAATCAAGGTGGTGGAGTAATTAAATGCATTTTCCCTAATTCTAGGGGGTCACAGATTTTTGCCAGTAGGGCTGTGAAATGGGCATTGAATTCTGTTCTAAGTAGTCTTAAAAAGGTCAGAAAATTAACTTGTCGAAACCTGTAGGAACCCTGTATTTAGAAAAGCCTTTTTATTAATATTTTTACTTACACAAACCTTCTGTGTCCCAGCTTCAACATCTGTCTGTCTGATTAACTTTAGATGCAGGACACCAAGGTGGATCTTCCTCCTCCCTGCCTCCATCCCCTTTACCTCACTTGGGAGTCAGAGTGGGCCCTCTGGAGCTGGCCAATGCGTTGGCAGCATGTGTGCTGTCTGCCAGGCTGACCAGTAAACACCGGCAGTGGGCAGCACAGCAGCTGGTGCAGGCCTTGGCTGCTACAGGACGGGACAGTCCCAGCTGGCCGCAAACCTACAGCGACCTTGCCGGTGACTTGCGCAAATGTCCTCTGAAGCGGCTGGAAGGTCATTACAATAAGGTGGGGGACTAGAAAAAAGGTAATTAGGGAAGATTGATGCGAATCATGTAATCTGTGTTACAACGAAAGACTTAAAGGTCCAGTGTGTACGATTTAGGGGGAAATGGGAGGCTCTATTTGCAGAAATAGCTCTTTTTAATAATATATAATTACACCCAAATGAGCAATGCTCTGTTTTTATTGGCTTGGAATGAGCTGTTTGTATCAACAGAGGGAGCAGGTTATGGTTAGTGTCATTAATCAGAATGGATGTTTTCCTTTTTTCTGTTTTATAGCTGAAGGCTTCCAGCAGCAGACAGTGCAATTACTGCTATTTGAATGTGAACCGTTAATACCACCAAGACTTAAAGGCCGTGAAGAGAGAGTTTTGTTGGAGTTTTTATGTGACCACCATAGGCACTGGGGAGGTGGCACTACTAGATGTCCCTATTTATATATCAGATAATAACTTCCGGTCACACTCAAACATAGTACCTGATGTTAATGCACCTTAATGTTTCCACCTATTAGAAAATGGAGACAAGGACATAGGCCCAATCCCAATTCATCCCTTGGCCCCGCCCCCTTAATCCTACCCCTCCATTTCGCACATTCACGTGAAGTGGTAGGGGTGTCCCGATTCTTGATGAGTCAGAGAGGAACAGCTAAAGGGGAGGGCTATTTGGCCTTTGAAACTGAGATTTTTTAGGACCCCACTACGAACAGAGGGGTATGAGAAATTTCCCCCAATTCTTTTTGAATCATCGTGAAGATGGAAGTAAACGCACCAAAAAAGTGCAGCAGTGGGACAAAAGAAACATACAAATGTATGTATTTTTTTCAGAAATAACTTAACCTTTTGAGCAACCATTTAATGTAATTAATGTGTTATAGATCGCATTTCTGCAGTTTGCTGGTTGTTAGCCGTAAAAAGAGAACCAAAGCCCATGGAACAGAGACGGTTACAGCTACTGACAACAAGGGGAATTCTTTCAGAAACAAAGTTGTTGCATCTGTTAATAGTGGCATCAATGACTGCTGATGACGTAACAGGTCTCGAAGGGTTGTCTCATTTCATAGGGGAATGTTTCAATCCCTATCCCTTGCAACTCTGTTTCAAGACGTAGTGCCAAGTGCAAGGGCCGAGGGGAAGGGGTAAGAGGGAGGGCCAAGGGGTGAATTGGGATTGGGCCACTGAGTCAATCCGATTCGTCCACTGATTCTAGCATCATAATGTAGTCATGCAGCTCTCTGTTAGTAGCGGTCATGGACAAAAATGTGTTTTTTGGCCACTAAGATCACAGTAAGGTGAAATAAAATCCCTCAGTCCATTCCTGAGAGATTGCATGTATAAGGATAGACATAAATCAAAAGCAGCCTTGACCTTTGACCTTTCACCACCACAATGTTTTCAGCTCATACTTCAGTCTTAGTGAATGTCTTTGCCAAAATGTGTGGTCAAATCATTCTAGAAATCCTGATTTAAACTTAACATAGCTAACAGACAAACAAACCCTCTAGAAATGAGCAGCTTATTCTAAGGTAAAAACAAAAAAACATGATGATCATTATTTTTGTTTGATTATTATTGATCATTTTTGCAAGTAGATCCTCCTTAATCTTACTGGATCTTTAAAATAAGTATATTGTTTGTATTCTTTCTGTTTTGGTAACAGAATGCGATGATTTTGGCTTGATTTTACTATCTGCATCAGTGTTTCTCAACGGGGGGACGTTTGGATATCATCGGGGGGCAGGCGTTTGGAACGAGAAAGCTGAGAGAAAGGCGCTGAGACCGAAGGGGGCAGCATTAGTCTGTATAAATATTAGTATCAAGCAGCATGTTATGTCAATAGCAAATTTCCGTGCCCCTCCCCCCCTCCCCTCCACAATAAGGTACATCATGGCACTTTTGGCGGCCCCCGCTAGACAAGTTGTTTCAGAAGGTTGATGGACATGACAAGGAAAATAATGAGGGGGCCGTTACCTATGGAGCGCTGTGCACCCCCCACCCTGCAAAATTCTTTTGGGGGGGCAGGAGACTCATGATGATGTAAAGGAGCATTTGTTCAAAAAAGGTTGAGAACCACTGATCTACATAGACTTGTAAAAGTGACTGTTTTAGTGGCCCTTCTTTAAGAAACAAGGAATAAAAATAAATCAGTACACTGATAATTTGGCTGCCAGCGTATTATTGATAGTTGGAACTGTTCTGTCATCAGAGAGCTAATATGATGAAGCTGTGTGATATTGGTGTCCTGTTCAGGTCGCCAGCTGTTCCTGGAACAGTGAGCAGAGTTTGCTGGCTACCTGCTCTCAAGACAAAGTGGTGCAATTATGGAGCATCAGCCAGAACGGTGTGGAGTTACAGACCACCTTCTCCTGTATTGCTAGGTAATATCTGCTTCATTCTGTCCAAATATGTCCAGAGAGGGTTTTAGTCGGCTGTGGTACTTTTAAAGGGACATGCTTTCTGTCTGTGTAATGGTTGCTAAGTATGGATAATCAAAAATTCGTAGAAATTCAGATCATATTAACAGCGAAACATGCCAATTGTGGGTGATGTCGTGCTTTCAGCGTACTGACTTTGGCTGTTATGACTCATTGCAGTAAGACGGACAGGTCGGGCACTGAGAGGGCGGGCAGATGTCATCACGTGTCTCCTGTGTACTGGAGTACAGGGGGGAACTTTTTGGCTACTCCAGAAAACAAACATATCAATATCATGAACATCAGGGGTAAGGATGGCTGTAACACAACTGCTCTGTCGTGTAGTCATGGAAAAATGATTAGACCATCAAAAGTCATCAAAAACAATGATTATGCAGTCCAGTCCTAACTCCTGTGTGTATCATGTGACTAAAACAGACAGAAAAGAAAACATGGAATGAATCAAAGCACTGTT
>JAPQRP010000005.1:57618266-57629033 GCA_037367295.1 Apogon hyalosoma
ATTTGACAGATCAACAGTACCACAGTGCTTCAGTTTGAACATTTGACAGATCAACAGTACCACAGTGCTTCAGTTTGGACATTTGACACAAACAGTACCACGGTGCTTCCATTTCAGTTTCACAGTTTGTCATGTCTGTTATGGAATGTGATTGTCTGTCAACTCAACATATGTTTTTTATTGGTAAGTTTTTTCAATTTATTTTTATCACTCATTCATTTTCTGAGCCCTCTTTATCCTCACTAGGGTCATGGGGGTCGCTGGAGCCTATCCCAGCTACTTATGGGTGAAGGCCATCAATTACTAGAAATTTCAATTTTGAATTTTGAATTCCAGGTGACCCCATGTGGGGTCCGGACCCCAAGGTTGAAAAACACTGGTTTAGACCGTGGGCACCTGGGCATAAATAGGCAGCACTAAGAGAGACCAGCATGCACCTGGGTGGGCCGGTGGTTTTTTACCAGTCAGCCAGGATGAGCAGGAGAGGCAGCAAATGGGCCTTGACTGTTGTTTGCCTGCAAAACCTGTGAATAAACCACCTGAAGTTCATCTGCGGTATGGACCACAAACCCACGGTGCATCTAATGGTTATTTGACTAATGTTAAAGTCTTAAGTTCAGTCACTTTTAAGTCGGTTTAAATTTGAAGACAAAAAGTCACTACAAGTCAACAATTAAAGTTTCACCTCTCATTTCTCAAATAGGCTCTTTTTTTTAGTTTAAGAACTCTATTTTATGGAACTGTTTACAAAATGTCAGTATCACTTGTAGAAAAAAAAAATATAATCAATATAAAATGAACCAGAAAAGGACTAAAATATGTAACTGCATGATTAACTTTAAAGATTATATTTGTCTTGCTTTAATAAGTGATATTTTCATTCTGTGAATCTGTAGGAACTAATTATTCAACAATACAAGAATACAGAAAGGTTATATACAGTCCAATTATTATTCATTGATATACTCTGCTAGTAGCTGTGTGTGTATGTGTATATATATGTATGTATGTATGTATATATATATATACACATCTCACTTCAGTTGTAATATGTATGTTCAATAAAAGTTTATTAACATATTTGTAGTGTTTGAGTTCCAGCAAAGCCTTTTATTCTTTGACAAACTGCTGTCATTGCATATTTATGTTCATAAAAACGTATCATTTAAACATTTTTGTCCAATATTGATCCCAGCTGTAGTTTAACATCAGAGCTAAAGCCTTATGTTTCATTTAGGATCAGTTTCTTATGAGAATGGCATGTTTTGTACATTTGCGTAAAGTGAAAAAATGACGTTCGTTTAGAGTCCCCGAGTCACGCAGCAGTAATTTATGTATTTTTACGCCAAAATGTTCTTTCTGTAAGTTGTAACGTGTCATGTGACAGTGCTACTCAGACCTGTTCAAACATGGATTAAACATGGAGATCAGTTCTTTAGTTTCCAACACAGAGACGGTTGAACATGAAATGCGTCCCTGCTTCATCTGGACCATATGCATCCCATTTAATTCCAGGAGCCACATTCAGCCCAGTATGACCTCAAGTGGGCCGGACCAGAAAAACAGTAAGATTACATGATGAAAATGTTTACGTCTTAGAAATATGAATAGCACAAACAACCTGGAATGTCTGAAGAAAACTAAGTGCGATTTTAACAACGTTCTGCCTCAGTTTATCATTTCCACATGTGCATTATAACTCACAGACCACAGTGGATCTACAAATACACAAAACATTTAGAAACAGATTATTATTAAAATAACACTTTCTTCTCTTAAGATATTTCATGTTGTTCATTTTAGTTTATTCACATTTTTTTTGTGAAAGGACTGGGACACGTGTTCATGTAATTTAACTTTTTTTACACTAAACAAAGACAAACATTGTGGTTGTCATTATTTATAGGTTATTTTGGCAGTATTTTACTGGTCTGATCCACTTGAGGTCATATTGGTCTGCATGTGGCCCCTGAACTAAAATGAGTTTGACATCCTTGATAGTTAATATCTTCATCCCAGGGGCCTCATTAGACCCTCTGCCAGGCCGGTTTTGGCCCATGGGCTGTATGTTTGACACCTGTGTTCTACTGTGACACTTAAACAATGACAGAACAGCTGAAATTTTCCCAAAAATGCCCCATGTTGTTTGTTTGTTTGTTTGTTTGTTTCGAATATAACATTAAAACCAAACAACAAAAGGATTTATATAGAAAGAAAGTCAAACATTCGAAAAGGAGCGAAATGAAGTTGAACTTATAATCTCCCGCCCCTGTACCCCATCCTTCTACCGACCCTAAATTCCTGTCAGATCCCATAAGTAACTCAAAAATCCGACAGAAAACGGATTAAATTCTGACTACGCACGAATCACAGAATTGCTGTACATATCAAGGATGGACTCTGTCCATTTTGCAGCAGCATTTCACATCAAAATAAACTCTGTCCCTTTCGTAGCAGTAATAGAGCACGTATCAAAAACTGAAATAAACTCTGTCCGTTTCATGACAATAATACGCATGTTTAAAAACAAAAATAAACTCCGTCCTTTTTGTGATTTGTATCTATATCAGGATGTGGAAATCTCGTATGCTGTGATTTTCAGGCTCATATAAGTTTACCCCTGCAGGACAGCATGAATCTACCCTTGAATGCGTCTGGTACATGATCGAAAACCTGTGCAGGTGTTGGGTTTATCTTTTGGACTGTGTCCGTGTGAATCCTGGATGACTTACAGGTGTTTGCTGCTGGTGACCTACACTGAAAACCTGTCACCCTGAACCTGGTTTGCATTTGTGTGGTGAGACACACACACACTGAAAGGGGGCCTTTGTGTTCTTAACCCCTACGTTCTACCAACATGAGTGATGTCAGCTTCTGCAGGGAAGCGCTCGGTTGAAATGTAGAACTACTTTTTACTTTGACTCTTTGAATTAACTCCAGAGCTCATGCTTTTGTATGTTTGCTTAACCCATAAAGACCCAAACATCCACTGGTGACCGAAACCATCTACGGATTTAAATGTTCAACACCAGTTGAACTATTAATCCTGTCAATACATGTAAATAATTGGTGTAAAATACAGTTTGTCATCTTTTCATGACCATCAGATGTGACCCATTTGGATGTTCAGAGGCTCCGTAGTTACCGTGGAAACACCAACATCTTCTACAACAGGGATTCCCAAAGTGGGTATGTGTACCCCCAGGGACTACTCGAATTTTTTGGGGAAAAAATACATTAAGTCATCATTTACTGAATATAAAATAATGAGAATTAATGCTGAAATATATTAAACACAATAAATACATTCATGTAATAAAATTGACACTCCTGAGCTTATTTCATTTCAATATTTGAATTTTTTTATATTATTATTATTATTATTATTATTATTATTATTTATTGCTTGTCATTGTGTTTGAACTTTGGTAACATTTTAGGAACATTTCTATTTTATATTATTCGAGATGAGTTTATTTGAGGAATTAAATAATATTTTTTTTGTTGATGAAAGGTTCGTTTATTCATTCTTGACCATTTCATTTATTTTTCTTATCAGTGACAGAGGGCACTTTTCACTTTATAGTTCGCACAAAATTTGCATTTAAAGATTTGTTGTTTTTAATATATTAAAGTTAAATATATGTTGACACCTTTGGCACAGGAACAAATTTTGCCTCATTCTTTCAATCAAAATTGCTGAAGCGAGAGTTGGGGGTAACTGGCTAAAAAAAAAATCAAAAAATTAAAAAAAAAGGATATTTCAGAGGACACTCCACTGTAAAAAGTTTGAGAACCACTGTTCTACAGCATTGATTCACCAGTAAAACCCATGGAGTTTGATCAGTAACAGTGGATGGACACTTGTTTTTACATTCAGTTATTCACATCTTCGTTAAAATGTGACTTTTTCTTCAGTTTTCTCTGTTTTGATATAGAGTTTTCATGAACATCTACATCAAATGTAGGAAAATGCATGCTTAGCAGTGAAAAATGCAAAATACAGGGGATAATATTATAATATATGGAGGTAAATCACTCAAGGAAGGTCAAATGGAGAGAAAATTTCATTTGAAAACTGTCACAAAAGTAGCAGTGGGTCTTTATGGGTTAAGAAAAGCCAAATCTGTACTTCTAGTTTTACCCGACTTTTTTTTTTTTTTTTTTTTGTTAACCCATAAAGACCCAAACATCCATCACCAACCAAAAGCATCTACTGATCTAAACTCTTTAATACCTGCTGATCCACTAATCCTATCAATCCATGTCAATATTTGGTGCAAAATACAGTTTGTCACCTTTTCATGGTCATCAGATATGACCCATTTGGACGTTCAGAGGCTCTGTAGTTACCATGGAAACACCGTCATCCTCTACAACATTGATTCACCAGTAAAACCCATGGCGTTGGATCAGTGACAGTGGATGGACACACTGGGTTTATGTTCAGTTCATTAAATATTTTACTGAAAAAGTCACTTTTTCTGCGGTTTTTGATAAAATAACCCTGACTTTAATCTAAGCTTTTATGAACATCTACATGATCAGTGAATCAAATATAGGAAAATACCTGATTTATACTGATAAAATGCTAAATACAGAAGATATTATAATTAACGGCGATAAATCACTTAAAGAATATAGATATAAAGAAAATTTCATTTCAAATTTTGCACAAAAGTCGTGCCAGGTCTGTATTTCTACCTGTGTAGTTTTGTCACTTCTGGTTAGAGGTTAGGTTTACATGAAAAAAGTGGACATCAAAAAGATAAAAAATGTGCAGTTTGAGCCCAACTAATACTTTTAGATGTGATTCATGCATCCTCTCCCAAAAACCAGGACATTTGTCTTTTAAAGGAGCCAGAAGGAAACCGTGCCTTTGTTTTGACACGTTTATCTACAGGTCAGTCACGGCTAATCCTTATAGGACGACTTAGGTGAGTGCAGTGTTGTAGTTTATGTTCGGCGCTGCCATGGAAACAGATCCACATTGTTCGATGGATTTGTGAAAATGAAATCCTCTGAATTGTAACTGAATTCCCATTTCCTCTGTCAGGGATACTGAGTCATTTTGCAGATGCACAGAATCAAAAGAAGACGCCTCTTTTAAACTCATGAGCCCCCCAGGGCAGTTTTCAAATTCTAATGAGATATTCTGCCGTCGAAAAGCTTCAGCTAAACATTAAATATCACTGACATATTACAAGAGCGGCTTTATTTTTCCCTTATCAAAGCGTGAGCAGGCCTGGTCATGAATATGTAATACCTCCGATTCCCACAGGAGGGCAGTGTGGTTGTTGCACTCTGGATGCACCCGCAGCAAAGAGTGAGTTCAAGAGAGCACTGAGAATAAGCAGAGCTCATGTTTGTGCACACATACACCCTCAGGCACAGGGATCCTGTACAGCTGATGATGCATTTCACAGACAGCTACAGTAATCTCTGTCACCCTGTTCCTCCCAATCAGCTAATTTGATCTGAACAAATTGATGACCACTGGATGACAAACAGTATGTGGTTGAATTACATTGACGCACGCAGCCTTCCTTTTCCTTTTTTTTTTTCTTCTTTTGAATCCAGAAGTTGTTATAGCCGTATCCAAACAGGTGCAGCTGGCCTTATAGTTTGGATCAGCTCACGTGTCACCTCTCAAACTAGGCCGCCGAGGTTTGTTCAACCCAGGTGCAACTCGCAAAAAAAAAAACAAAAAAAAAGCTTTTTGCTCACTCTCAAAGAGGAACGTGGGTATCTTCCAGTGTGTTCAACTTCTGAAACCGTTCAGATACAGACAGGAAAGGGGATTTGGAAAGACCGGATGAAGGATGGCATGAAGAGGGCAGCATTAACCTTTTACTGGGCAAGTGACTGTTTTTGGTCATTTAATGATAATGAATTCAATTACTATGGTGGTGAATGACGTTTGTAACTGATGGAAGCATGGCTGCCAATAAGCACCACACGGCCCCTTTTACCACCACTGAACATTCACACACCAGTGTGAGTGACACTGGGGGCAAGGTGGGTGATGTGCCTTGCCCAAGGACACAATGGTACATGACTAGGACAGAGCAGGATTTGAACTACCAACCATTTGGTTATTGGACAACCCACTCTACCTCTGGATCCATGGTGCCACAATTTCCGCACACGTTGCAAAACAGTGAGCTGGGAGGTGGGAAGTGTCCGACATCCAACTATGTAAAGTGCATCGGAACGCCCGTCGAAGCTGGAGGTTCTAGGTGCAAAGTTGGGCCGGATCAAACTACCCCGACCTCACCGAGAACTACAACATAATGTCAACACAACAGTGGCTTTGCACAGTGTGCAAGTTCACAATTTAAAAAAAAAAAAAAAAAGTCACAGTGTATTAGTAGCTCATCTGTTTCACCTCTTCAGTCTCGTTTGCATATATGAGGACACTGTACTGCTGCGAGTCTAAGTGCCAATAGAAGCTTAGATCTGCATCCTCCATATGTGTGGTTTACCTTCAACATGGACTGTCTGGAACATGCATTAGTCAACAAACTCAGGTCCAATGTGGTCTCCAGGGTCTGTAAGGTCCAATGTGGTCTCCAGGGTCTGTAAGGTCCAATGTGGTCTCCAGGGTCTGTAAGGTCCGCCTGTGCATGAACAGTGAGTGGACCTGCTTTGTTCGGTACCATGAAGTAATGGTACTAATGTAAGGGATGATGTTAAAGGGGTCATGTGGATGTGGACAGGGGTCTGGACCAGCACGCATGTTGGTCTAATGTTCTAAAATTCATGTTCCTTTCATATTAAATGTGTTTTTCTTATATTTGTATACTTTTTTTTTTTTGGTGCCACATATGGACAAAGGAACCAAATATGGTAACTTCAGTGACCTTGACCTTCTAAGTGAAAATAAAAATTTCACAGAAGTAATACAGTCTTATGTCCTCCAGTAACACACTAAGGTTGACGTTTTGAATGTCAGAGTATTTCAGTGAGTGTCCTGTGAAGGGTTAAGTCAGTTCGTGGTACAGTCCAACACTCGTCAGCGGCGGTACAATACTCTGTTATTGACGGCGCTGCACACTCTGCCTTCCTCTGCTTACATCTGCATAGAATGAATGAGAATGAGTCATAATGCAGTTCACCCGTCGCTCTTCATTTAATATTCAAATACCACAGCCATGGACCTGATCTGGGTCTTATAGAGCACTCACAGGTTTGTGACCTCCTTTAGACATGTTCACATACATGATTTTGTATTTCCTCTTTTTTTTTTTTTTTTTTTTTTTTGTGCAAATTTACTCATATACTTCACTACATTTCACAGGAAAACAATGTATAGTAGTACAGTACTGTGGCACAGCAGTACAGTACTGCAGTATAGTGATACAGTACTGTAGTATAGCGGTACAGTACTGTAGTATAGCGGTACACTACTGCAGTATAGTGGTACAGTACTGCAGTATAGTAATACAGTACTGTAGTATAGCAGTACAGTACTGCAGTAATAGTAAAAGCATTTCCATTTTTGACATCCTTCTGTCCAGTGAAAACAGCGTAGGTTTTATCAACATGTGTAGATAAAATACTTCTGGATAATCTGTAAAATGAACGACGCTGGTATCGAGGCTGTTTTTCTGAGTTCAACAAGGACTGAATGTTCAGCAGAGACGACGCATCATTACAGACGGCAGGTTTTATTACAGCGTCTCTGCAGCTGATGTCAAACATCACATATGGAACCAAAGAAAACAATCGACATTCACAGTTGGTCTGTTCAGATTTATTGATTGATTACACTGACTTCCGTGTTTTTTATTTCTACTAATTTTCCTTTTTATTTCATTTTGATTTTACTCCAATTATTATTTTATTTGTAGGTTTTTTTCCTTCCATCGTCATCAGTTTCCTGTGAATTTTACTTTTTCTCATGCACGTACATTTCTTCTGCTTCTTCTTCGATGAATAAATACAACTGATACAATACTTTGAAAAGATGTGTGGTTCTCATGGACACTGTAAATATACAGCATGATGATCCTAAAGAAAATGTGATTTTTCTGTAGATTAAACCAGATGAACTCAACTTTGAACATGTACAACAATAACACTAATATGAACCTAATTCATCATATACACTAGTAAAAGACTGACAGGGACCATTTTATTGCACAGTATCTTTGACTTCTCATATTAGTACATTTTGCTGGTAATCCTTTGGTACTTTTACTGATGTAAGATTTTGAATGCAGTGCTTTTCCAGATGTTTTTAATATTAGTAGTTATGCAGGAGCTAATTTGACACATGTTCCTTTTGCAGCTCTCTCCTCTTGGTCCAAATGAATAAATTCAATGTAAACATAGATGACCTGTCACTGCTTCATGTCACCATGGAAACAGAGGATACTTTTGAATTCTTCCTTTTTTTTTTTTTTTTTTTTTTTGCCACAGAGCAGACTCGCTGTAGAGTCACATTGTGAATCTGACCAGTAATGGATAACTACAGCTGATAATCATGTATTTAAGTCAAAGTCAGCTTTATTGTCAGTTTTGTTGTATGCACATCGCATAGAGAAAAACAGAAATGACAAAACTCTAAGTCCCTGTTGTGCAAAATGAACATAGTAGAAAATAATACAAAAAAAAGCAAAAACACAATATAACTATAAACAGAATATATCTATAAACATAGAATATAACCTTGTCTGTGTCTAAAAACACCTGTAATTGGCCCGAATCCTCATCATTTTAATAACCGCATGTTAAAAGCTAATCATGGACATTTTTCCTCAATAACACCGAAAACATAATCGGGCACTGCAGCTTTAAATACAAGATCTGAATGTTTTTTCTACCGTGTAGAACAGCAACAGCAGGTACTGCACCAGCAAAACCTGGAATCATTACTGTGATCGACCCTGACCCTGACTGCACCAAGACCACATGGGCAACCTGAATCAGTCAAGTTTCTATGCACTAACTACACACAATCTGGAAAAAAAACAAACAAAAAAAAACAACTAAATAAATAAGTCGCCACCTGGACTTAACTAAGCAAAAAGATAAGAGCCTTCCATTGCATAATTACTGCAGGGACTAACATGTTAAAGTCCAGACCTGAACCCTATTGAGAATCTTTGGGATGTGATGCAGATGGATTTGATACAGTGATCCAACGCTTCAGTCACTGTGGAAGTAAACGTTGTGACATTTAGTGTTGTGTTGTTCATGCCACACACAGCTTATACGACACCACAATACCTGTGTCCTGTAATCATGACACATAACGGACTGATCTCATGAAACGGTGTTGTGTGTCACAGCAGTTCCTCTGGCTTTTTAAGGTGCTATACGTACGCATTTTCATGTTATTCAATGCCATTTGATCGCGTGTCAATGTACGTCAAGATCTCCGGTTTACACATCTGCAGCTGCTAAACCTAATCCTAATCCAAAAACTAAACCTAACCCTAAAGCTAAACCTAACCCTAAACCTAATCCTAATCCAAAAGATAAACCTAACCCTAAAGCTAAACCTAATCCTAATCCAAAAACTAAACCTAACCCTAAACCTAATCCTAATCCAAAAGCTAAACCTAATCCTAAAGCTAAACCTAAACCAAAAGTTAAACCAAACCCTAAAGCTAAACATAACCCCAAACATACCCAAACCCCTTATCACGCTAATTGCTAACCCTTACCCTACCCCCTAATTGCTAACCCTAAACCTAACCCTAACTGCTAATCGCGCTAACCGCTAACCCTAATCGCACTAACCCTAAACCTAATCCTAACTTTTATGTTGCACATAATCATGACCCACTAAAGGGGGTCTGATGAAATACTGCGTGTGGGACTTTTCTTTTTGGCCCGGCAGTGAATGTCTGAGTTTTGGATGAAACTCACAGTGAGTTTGTTTTCATGACCATAAAAGTTCGATCTGTCGAGCTCCTTCCTCTTATAGAGGGTTGGATGTCAGGGCTTGTCAGTCGTGTCTGCTCATTGCCCGTTGCGTTGCCTGCACATGGTTGAAGCCTGTCCACCCTCTGATCTCACCAGACCATGTTATTAAGGGTCTTCCTCTCGGCATCAATTTTCTCTTCAAGCGAGAGGCGTTGCAGGGTGCTGTGGCGTATGATGTGGCTAAAATACCTGTTTCTTCGTCTTGATGGTTTCAAGGAGGCGTTTTCTGGTGTCAGCTCTTCTGAGAACTTGACTCTGTTCACCCATGAGATTTCCAACATCCTTCTATCCGTCCAGAGTTCAAAGGATGTCGGTTTCTTTTTCGTTTGTGCCTTAAGTGTGCTGACCGTGCAGAGCAGTACAGAGTCTGGATTCTCGTGGGGTAGTGGACTTCGGGGTCTTGTAAGCACTTTGTTCAGCTTAACGAAGGCTGATTTAGCGATAGAAGTTCTTCTAATTTCCTCTTGACTTTTCCCATCCTCCGTCAGTTTGTTCCCTACTTGGATAAAGTCCGATAACTGGGAGTTACAGGGAGCCAGATCTAATACTGGAGGACCGCCATAATCAACCTGGCTTAGACGCTCCAGTCCATTATCGGATTTCTTTTGGAGTACATACGCTGGGGCGCCAGAAGGGGGGGGTAAACATGACAAATTCATGGGGCCCTGCCATTCTGGGGGGCCCATAGAGCAGTGGAGGGGGTCCAGTGGACATAGGTTAGAGGTTTTTGTGTAAGATCCGTTGTATAATAGAGGCATAGAAGCCGGGAGTCAGACACTGAAAGCATGTTAAGTTTCACTTTTGCTTCCACATACATATACCCCTCACCCC
>JAPQRP010000005.1:57682331-57693390 GCA_037367295.1 Apogon hyalosoma
AGATAAACAGTACCACAGTGCTTCAGTTTGAACATGTGACAGATAAACAGTACCACAGTGCTTCAGTTTCAGCTTCAGTTTATCATGTTTTATGGATTGGGATTGTCTCTGTCAACTCACCATATATTTTTAATTCGTAAGTTTTTTTATTTATAATCAATTACTAGAAATTTCAGGTGCCCCCATTTGAAATCCAGATGACCCCACGTGGGGTCCCAACCCCAAGGTTGAAAAACACTGTTCTAAGGTAAGGTGACTAGTACAAACTTGGTTCTCAGTGGGTTTTATTTTAGTTGTTTTGCTGAACCTGGTGCTGTTCAGTAAAGCTTTTCAGCTGAGGTCATGTGCTAATTAGTGTCATTAACTCCAGGCAGAAATATGGGTCCACTTGGTCAGTTATTTTATTCTATTTTAATTACCCTGCCCCCAAAGGGAAGGCGAGGGGTATTGTTTTTGGTTCGGTTTGTTCCTTTGTTTGTTTAAGACTTTAGCGGCAATACTAATTAATACCAAATTGGGTTTATAGATTACCAGTGACCCAGAATACATGTCGGAAAAGTAGGTCAAAGTTAAACATTTTTATGAATTTTTTTTTTTTTTTCTCATTGACTTATAATGGCTGAAATTTGTCTATGCTGACATCAGCACACATAGACATGATGACATCAGCTGGATCGATGGCAAAATAAGCTACAATACGTGTGGGGGGCGGGGTTTGTTGTCCCTGGAACCACTTGTTTATTAACATTTCATAATGGTATGTGAGGCCTGTAAGCAGTTTTATTTGTCCAGTGCTCATTTTGTAAACCTGCTTGCTGTAGTTACGAAGCTAGATGGCTAATTCTACGTCAAATGTAAAAGTTTTCAGAGTAATAAATGCAGTCCTTTCAGTGGTCGATCCCTCTACTCAAAAGCAGAAGTGAAACAAACATACATACAGTAGTGCAACAACGGCTGTAAATATACGTGTGTGTGGTTTATTTGAATCTGTGTATCATTCGTTCTTTTCAATTGAGAATCCACAATCAGAAAATGAAAAAATGACTCACTATTTCATTATTCATGTACAAATAAAAAACCAACAAAAAAAAACAGTTGGTTTTTTTTCTTTCGATTGTACGCACAAATTAAAAACTGGAAATAAGCAAATGGACCAAATGTGGGGTTTCATGTTGACATTTTTGTATCCGATTTGGTCTGACCCTGAAGTTCCTGACTTCTTCGTGTGTTACAAAAAGCATCTTCTACTTAGATTGTCTACCATAGACCGACTGTATTAGACAAAACGACAATACCTGGAAGATCCTGCAGATTTTTTCAGTTGATGTCGTCCTCCTTCACAGTAACGCGTTTGCTGCCTCTGAATAACACCAAATTCTCCATTATCGCAGAATGCATTAGGCAGAATACTAGCAAACCCATGACTGTCCAGAACAACACATGAAAAACGTCCGGGTCGGACCAAATCGGATATCAAAAATGTCAACATGAAACCCCACATTTGATCCATTTGCTTATTTCCAATTTTTAATTTGTGTGTAAAATTGAAAGAATGAAAAACAACTCGGTTTTTGATTTTTGATTTGTACATGAATAATGAAATAAAGAGTCATTTTATCGTTTTACGATTGTGGATTCTCAGTTGAGTATGAGAAGAACGAATAATACATGGATTTATTTGGATATTTACCTGCAATAACAGCTGGCTGCTGTCTGCCCCATAGACACGTTGCCTGTTGCCTGCCTGCAGGATGAATCAAATACAGGGAAGTGTGCAATATAGGGCAATGGTGGCGTGGAATACACTGCCACATTTTTTTAAAGTCAGAAATTCAAGCAGCTTTTCTAAAAGCTTAAAAAAAATTATATTTACCCAAGAATAAGTGTGTGAGCTATTGCACATCCTAGACTGAGAATGATGGTTTGTTTTCTTTTGTTTGCTGTGGAGCTTTTTTTTTGTATTTATTCTTTTCTTGTTGTTGTCGGTACTATTATTGTTAATGTAATTGTTTTGCATCGTTTGCTTGTAGAATTTTGGTTTTCTGTTGTGTTGAGTGTATGTACATGGCATTTGTCGAGCGAGTTGTGGGAAATAGCAGTACTTTGTTTTTTTATGTCGTTAATGACCCCGGGAAAAGTAGCTGCTGTGACGTGCAGCAGCTAATGGAGATCAAAACTAATAAACGTGACAGCACGTGGTTTGTTTTGGAACTATTGAGGCTTACATGAACCACGTGATCACCGCGGCGGCGACATCAAAGCGTGTGGCAACTCTCTTTCTCTCTACGGTTCTGGCTCCATCAATTGATTCTCAAAAACAAAACAAACCCAAAGAAAAAAAAAAACAAAACAAAAACGCGTCTGTAAGTTGTCCCATCCTCCCTCTGCTGGAAAAGCTTCCCTTCCGTCATGTGTGGAACTGATGAGAGAGAGAGAGAAAGAGAGAGAGAGAGAGAGAGAGGTAGAGGAGACGGAGGGGGGCTATCATGAACCACATTATGTAAATAAGGTGCAGGAGCATGTGCCAGTTAAACCGCAGTGCCGTGCGAAGTCAGACCGAGCACACAGGCTTTTGGAGCGGCAGAGGAGCCGGAGCCGTCGGTAGATGGCGGTAACCCAAGAAACCTGATCCACCGGGCTCTCGGGCACTCTGTCTCAGTTTGCAGCACTCGCGTTGAAGGCAAAGGAGCTGGACAGTTTTTGAAGGACATCAAAAAAGAAGCAGGAGCGCTCACGGCGGGTCCTCTCCAGTTTTTACGCGCAGCCCTCCGGAGCCGGAGACGGAACGCCTGGTCTCAGAGAAAAACGGGAAAAGTCACAGCACCATGGAAGACAAATCTAATTCGTTCTCCAGCAACAAGGAGGAGAAGGCGGATGGGAATAATGTTTTTCAGAGGCAAGACTCGATACAGAAAAATAACACGGGGAGCCAGAACATGAAGGACCATAGCAACTCAGTGGGCTTCAAGGGGGAGCGGGAAGAGGCCATGGTCGGGTTTGACGATCTGGAGGGAGCGTCCAGGCAATATGGTTTTATGCAGAGGCAATTTGGGGCCATGATGCAGCCTGGAGTCAATAAGTTCTCCTTGCGTATGTTCGGCAGTCAGAAAGCCGTGGAGAAAGAGCAGGAGAGGGTTCAAACGGCCGGATACTGGATCATTCATCCATATAGCGATTTTAGGTAAGAGCTGGAAAAGACACCTGCTCGCCACCTCAACCCCCTCCCCCCACTTTTTTTCCCCTTTTTTTTTTTTTTTTTTTTTTAAACCATCCCTCCCGTCACCTCAAGGGTCTGTAAGCTATACACTTTCACACATAAGGCTGTGCCATCAGCGGCGCACGCACCACCTGCCCCAAAGCGCATCCGCTAATCTGCCTCTGTATTTAGGCAATCAGGCTCCCGGTGCTCAGGGCGAATCCTGTCAAACTGTGGCTCTTCCATTGCGGCATTTGAATAACATAACACACAGAGACACGCAGAGCCGTTAAAGCTCCATTAAAAAAAAAAGAAAAGGAAAAAAAAAAGGTGTAGTCAGTGAAATGTCCTTGGCAAAATGACGGTGAATGTCATGAAATGAAGCCGCTTCTTGTGATTTGTTTCACACCTACAGCGCTCCCACAGCTCCTCAATGCGACACATTTGGCTTTTTGCAGGGGACGACACTACTTGGGCACAACGTGACAATGCCATTGCACCATCACGGTTGTAAACATTTCGTTGTAGGCGGCGATGAAAGAGACGGGCCTCTGCAAAAAAAAAAAAAAAAAGGCTGAGATTGCGGTAAAATCGTGCAGGGATTCCATAAAGAGGGAAGAAAGAGTCGCGTTATGAATTAATCAGTGACAACAGAACAGGACTCACGTATGAGTGATTATTCTGAGGCTCCAAATGTGATGGAATGTGTTAAAGGAGCTGCGGGAAAAGCATGCCACGTTTCCCCCCCTGTCCCCCCCCCCCGCCGGCATGATTTTTATTAGTATTTATTCATGCTTCCTGCCTCGACTGCAGTGTGAAAACTTCCTGATGGAGCAGAGGACACATACATACGTAGCTCCGGTGCACCTGCTGTCATCCGAACACTGCGTTCAGATGGTAAACAAATGAGATCAGGTACGCAGAACGGGTTCTCCACAAGCTGCGTGTTTACAGTTCAACACTTAACCAATTAAGCATGTCATCTGGCCCGGTCTCTGCAGCAGTGTCCCCTGGCACAGCCCGGTGGTGACAGTCGCCTCGGTTTTCCGTCGGATACGTGCGGAACGTACCGGCTGCACGCTGACGGAGCTGTCCGCGGTGCTGAAGCCGGAGCAGGCCTGGGTATGCGGGGGTCTGCTCAGTCAAAGCTGCGGCTCAAAGTTTGCAATTCAGCCCCGTGTTTTGCTTGCATGCGAAGGCGAGTCATACCGTGAGCCCGGATGCACCCCTCCCACACACCTTTTGCGAGATCTCCCCTCACGTGCCATATAATTACATATGATGCTAACGTTAACCGGGGTATCCTAAAAACACCCACGCAGAGTCACACTCACATCTGCAGATTGCACGCACATGCATGCACGTGCACATGAATGCACACGCACGCCAGATGTATAATGACGGTGGGCAAGGATTAGTAAGCATAACACAACAGTCAATGAGCTTAGCAGTCTCTGAAAACAATTATGTAAGGAGATTGACCCCCTCCAAAAGATAGCCACAGGGCAAGACCTGGACTATTGAGTGATACGTCTGCCAATTTCACAGATATTAATTGTCCTATTCAGTTCATTTGTTGTTTTATTTGTACACTAATGGGATAAATAGCTTTAATTCCTCTTAAGATAAGACCACGTTCTGGAGAAGGAGGGGCTGGTGTCATTTTACTGGGCATATTTAAAGCATATGCTGATGTTTTTCCTCGTTCAAAATGAGCAAGAGGTACCATCTTGTGTGCCATGCCTTTAAGTGGAACAAGCTTTTTATATGGAGAAGAGTTTCTAAAAGTCCCTCGATGTAAGAAAACAACTAGTTTTATTAGTTTATCGAACACATGTTTCTTCAAGTGAGCAAAGGTGGAGTAAATATGTCTTATGCATGTTCCAGGAATCGCATGCATTTACTGATGGTCTCGCTATTGCTCCGTGGTTTTGACTCACAGCGACACTTGGACTGTTTCCCCATGAAAGCTGAGGAAGTTGCACATTTGAGCCATCTTTTATTTGTTCCTTTAAATTCCTGCATTGTTTTTGTAGCTCAGTCCGATAAACCCGCTGTAAGTGTCCCTCCATCAGGACAATTCGCAAAGCTTTTCAGTGTAAAGAAAGAATCCATATATTCCATGAGATTGCCTTGTAGGTTGGAAGTGGTATGCATGTAACGTACAGTCATGGAAAAAATTATTAGACCATCAAAAGTTATTTAAAAAAAAAAAAGGTTATGCAATCAAGTATTAACTCCTGTGTGGATCATGTGACTAAAACAGACAGAAAAGGAAAACACTGAAAGGATAAAAGCACTGTTTTTGTCAGTACAATGACATAAATATTGATGGAAGAACTGAAGTGATTTTGTTATTATCAAGAAAACATGGAAAATGGATAGATATCAGCTCTGAAATTCAACTACTATGAGCTATTTTTGTTGGTATCATTATATTTGTCCAAACAGATGGACCTTTAGTAGAAAATGACAAAAACAAGGGTGGTCTAATAATTTTTTCCGTGACTGTACATGTATATTTCCATGCTTTAAGCTACTGTATGCAGCCATGCCGGGGGATAAATGGACTAATTGTAGTGTGGAGATGTTCCTCTAATTTCATTTTGTCTGTTAGATTTCTCCACCGCGGCAGGCCATAACTACACCTACTGCGTAACTACCCTGCTAAGTTTTTACGCTACACCTTTAATATCTCATGTGAAAATCTGCAGGTGACACAGACAGCCACCCACCCACACTTGTTCTTCCAGAGGTTTCTTCCCATTGCAGTGCAGTTTTTCCTTCCCAGACGTCGAAGTGCTCGCTCACAGTGGATTTATCAGGTTTCTGTCTGTAATACTGCAGCTCTTGACCTTATCCTAGAAAATACTTCCAGATGATTTGTGTTATGATTCGGGGCCGTATAAATAAACCCAAATTGTGCAGAAAGGAAAACAATAAACACTATGCGATCTGCTAATGAAAAGCATTACGTAAGTTCAGCCCATGAATGACACCCCTATTCACACAGGCTTTATAATGCTTTGTGGGAGTGTTCGAAACTTAATATCCAACATATTCTCTGTACACAGCAGCTGCTTAAAGATTAATGGCAGGTTAGTAATATTCATTATTCATAGATTTTTAGAGAGGCCTCATGCATGGGCTCATACACCCCTGGTTATGCTAAGAAGAGGCCTTTGTCATAGTTTAAAAGACACTTGGTGATGTTTTCTTTAATGGGTTATATTAGAGCACTTGTGTGTTTGGCTATGCTGAGGCCTTTTAAAGGACCCACAAGTACAGTGGTGTGTTTACATGGTGTTTCTGGACACCACTACTAGGTGTTATTGTTATTTCATTTTTGTACGCGACTGTTTGAATTAAGGCGGGGTGATAATGGTATTAATCACAATATAATTTCATATATCATTATCAAATTCTACATTTTTCTTTTGTATTTAGGGCTTGTTTTGTTTATGTTGTCTGTTAAAGCACAAAATGGCCCAATTTTTTAAATGTTTTACTTAATTTTACATCCTCAGTTTTTGATGTGTCAAAAACGTTTTTCACCATTATGTTGTTTTGAATGCTCCGTCCCCATATTTCTGACATGTTTCAACGCTTGGCCAAAAGAAATGGGTACAGAGGAGTTTACAACCATGAATAATCCTCTGTTTTGATGTTTCCAAGAACTCGGACTGCAGTTATTTTTTTTTTTTTTGATGCAATGAAAGTGAGCAAATATGTGCTAAATCAGATTTGACAAATGTCTTTTTGATATGTTATTTTCATATTTTTACGTCTTCAGTTCAACTGAGTTTTATTTCTACAGTCCAATATCACAGATTGTTCATCAGAGATTTGTCGAAAAGGGCAGCGCAGTCCTTTATTATATACAATACAATATATGTCCTTAGACCCTCAGTTAGAGTGAGGAAAATCCCCTAAAAAACCCTCTGATTATTTTTATGTATAATTTAACTATTTGACTAACTTTCACTTAGAACCAAAAATAAGTGTTCAGCTGTGGAAAAAATACTGATTTGACATTTATGGTGATAATTATTGATATTAACTGATACAAACATTTTCACCACAATATTTCCCAGCTGTAATTTGAATGGAAAAGTTGCTGTTTCTAAATAAAAGACTGAAATTCTGAAATCTTATCATATATTATTAGTGTTTGTAAATGATTATAAATTCAAAGTCTCGTTATCTACATTTTCCGACATATGCACTGCGCGCCAAAAGAATCATGTGACTCATATTTGTGCTGCGTTGGCTCAATGTGAATTTAACCTCCACATGGATTCAAACTGACGTCCATGTGTTTTTTTTTTGTTTTTTTTATTTTTATTTTTGTCCACGTGGCTCCAGTTTGTGACTTCCCGGATCAGTGTCACGTGTTTTCCATTTCAGGTTGGATAGGGTCGGGCTCTGCTGAGTAAGACTATGGGGGTTCCCTCTGTTGCTTGGCAGGAGTGGTCTGGCATCGATTTTGATGGAGCATTTGTTGTAGGGAGGAAGTCTACAAGACCAAATGAGCTGGCTTGATTCGACATTTGTTCCATTAGTAAATCCTCTGCCTCAACTGGAGTGGGTTGCACTGGAAGGCTGCAGTTTTTATTATTATTATTATTATTATTATTATTATTATGTGCAACAACTGTGGTGGTTTTAATTTTGAGTACTTCATTGCATCTCATGTTTGAATTATTCACCTCATTGCCATTGTCGGAGGGTCTGACAACATAGTTTTCCAGATTCAGATGCAGAAAACTTTATTTATCCCATATGGGTAATTCATTTGCAGCTTACCACAGACATCAGTCAACATTCAAAGTGCAATGTGACAAACAAGAATCAGAATACAATTACAAGATCGGTCATTGGAAGGCAGCTACAAATGGATGCATTAAATAATCAACCATAAATAATCAATAAATACCAATGCAGGCTGAAAGACCCTGTTAGTTCTGCTAACGTTAAAAATTGTCATATGGGTGCTTCTATGAAACTGGGTTCATTTTGGTATCTGGTATTTTTCCAGCTTTTACACCCAATAATAAAAGACAAATGCAGACATATTTCCCCCCAAGGATGGACCTAATGATGACCTCAGATAAATGCAGAAAAATCATACTCTTGCTCTGAGCCATCCCAAAATTAATGAATTTTTAATAAAATATTAGGGCCGAAAATAGGACCAAAATTGGGACATGAAAAGCTACCAAGATGTCAGTGCATTAGATCTGAAAACATGACTGTAAATGGCCTAATATAGACTATAAATAAAGACACTGTGTTAAATTTGTCGATCCTAGTGGTTTTTCTAATCCAGACATGTGGGTTTTTCATGAATCTCAGTCTCATTCCAGGTTTTGTATGTAACCCATCGTGTCCACCGGTTATATGCAGAACCTGCCCAGTTAAACGCATATAAATCGCAAATTATTTTGCAACAGTGTCCATTTTTGTGAAACACTCTGCCTTGCATAATTAGTTCACTTCCCAAAATGTACCTGTGAGAGAATAAAGAGATATTGGGAAAAAAAATAGCAGAGTGTAATTTTTGTGTCATTTTTACCATGTTACATGCAGATTTTTGTATTGAATATAATGTAAAGTAATATAAAAATATGTTTTATGCGAAAAATATTTTCTCTTTTATCTCAGTAAGTATTTATTTTTCAAATAGACCCAAAGTGCTTCCGAACTTGTTTCATAACATTCGTCTACATCTGGCTTGAAGTTTTAGCCCCATGTCCTGTTTTTAGGACCAGTTTCATAGAAGCACCCATATAAAACGAGTGCTGTCAGGGTTTAAAAGTGTGACAGCTGAAGGAAGGAAGGTTTTATCAATATACTATGGTGCTCATCCTTCTTATAGTGTGAATATATGAATAGAGGAACTCTGAAAAGTCTGAAAACTGTGACTGTGGTGTCACTTCAGTCAGGGGTTTCTCTAGATTTTTAGAACGCTTAGATTCTGTCTTGAATCCAGCATTTTCATGTTAGTGGAAGAAGGCATATGTGTGGTGGAAAGCATGTTTTCTAATATAAAGCAAGCCACGTTTGCATAGGTTCTCTCCGGATACTGTGATTTCCTGCCACCATCCAAATACATGCACTAATGGGTTAATTGGTTAACCCATAAAGACTCAAACAGCCACTGGAGACCCAAGCATCTACTGATCTCAACTGTTTAATACCTGTTGATCCACTAATCCTATCAATACATGTAAATAATTGGTGTAAAATGCAGTTCATCATCTTTTCGTGGTCATCAGATATGACCCATTTGGATGTTCAGAGGCTGCGTAGTTACCGTGGAAACACATCATCTTCTACAACATCAATTCACCAGTAAAACCCATAGAGTTGGATCAGTGACAGTGGATGGAGACACTGGGTTTATGTTCAGTTTGTGATTTATTTTACATTATTCTCAGTTTTCTCTGTTTTTGATAATATCAGCATAATGATTAAAGTACATTAAATATAGGAAAATACCTGATTTTCACTGAAAAAATGCAAACAGAGAGGATAACGTTATAATAAATTACCATAAATCACTTAAGAATGGTTAAATAGAAAGAAAAATTCATCTGGGAACTGCTAGAAAAGTAGCACTGGGTCTTTATGGCTTAATCTAAATCGCCCATAGATGTGAATGTGAGAGTGATCGGTTGTTCGTCTCTACATGTCGGTGCTGCGATGAACCGGCGACACATTCAGGGTGAACCCCGCCTTCGCGCATTGGTAGCTGGGATAGGCTCCAGCACCCCCGCAACCCTTGTGAGGATAAAGCAGTTCAGAAGATGAATGAATGAATAATATAAAGCATAATTTCACGCTGTTTTGGAACATTATCACCACATTTTATCAGAAAAATGTGTAAAAGCTGGAGATGCATCTTCACAGGTGCTGCCCTAATGGTTCGGGCGCTGCACCTATGCCGTATAACGGTCGGGAAAACCCTGCTTTTAGTCACTGCACAAGTTAAAAGGTCTGTTTCTGAGCTGACACGCATCCAAAAGCTAGATCTGAGATAAAAGTTGTCTGGGAAAGTGAGTATGTTAGTGCATAACTGTGGCAAAATGTGGGTGTGTGATTGGGCTGGAGACGGAGGTGAGTGCACAGCCGGAGCACGGAGTGACTGTAGAAGCAGAAAAACTGCTGAATCTGAGGTAGATATTAGACTGGAAACTCAGTGTGTCAGGCTGGAGCTGCAGTTACTGTACAGTTGGCTACACTGCACTTTAGTACTGGTTATGCTGGGCCTGAGTGCGTGCTCAGAGTGGAAGCACTGGAGCAGGAGGTGAATACAGTAACGAAGCAAGAGGCGGATGTGGTGTTAGAGCTGCACCGGCACACTCTTTAATTTAGGGATAATATTTAGCATTCACGTATTGTACTTTCACCGGACAGGGTTAAAAGGATTACATACATTTTTAATTATGCTGTACGGTATACATTAGAGACTAGGGGCGTAAGAAAACATGGGTTCGGAAATGTATCGCAATTCTTCATTTCATGATACTGTATTCTTTTTTTGTTTAGCAAGCTTTTTTATTATATATTCACATGGGGATTTCGCTCTTTTATTGATGTATTTATGTCAGTATTTTGCTCTTTTTTATATACATATTCACATAGGTATTTAACTCTTTTATTGATATATTTACATCAGTGTTTTGCTCTTTTATTTCTATATTCACATGGGTATTTTACTCTTATTTATATAATCACATGAGTATTTTGCTCTTTTATTTATATATTCACGAGTATTTTGCTGTTTTATTTATATATTCACATGAGTATTTTGCTCTTTTATTTCTATGTTCACATGAGTATTTTGCTCTTTTATTTCTA
>JAPQRP010000005.1:57774331-57787421 GCA_037367295.1 Apogon hyalosoma
TATTTGAGCATTGAGACCTGATGGATCAAATATGATACAAAATTGAAACTCATACATGGAAACTGATATTTGAAAAACATTTTTTTGGGTTGTTCAGAAGAACTAATAAAGGATCCGGTTTTAAAGAACTGGAATTTTCTGTAAATGATTTAGTGGTTCAGGCTTTACAGGGTTAAATTGAAAAGAAATCCAGTGGTTTTGTATTGTCTTTTTTTTTTTTCGCTTTGGGTATTAATTTGAAGCTACTCTGCTCTGAAATGAAAACATCTACTGAGCATCTGTGGGTGTAAAGATGACTTTTATTTGCCCTTACGAGCGGTATTGTTGTTGAGGGGTCAACTCCTGCTCTTTGCTTCTGTGTATCCCATCCTGTTGGACCCAGTTATTCAGCAGCATCAACAGTATCCAAATGCCTGTGGGTTACACACACAGAGCCAGTGTGATGGTGAATCATCGATATCCCTCCGGGTCATGAAACCAGTTACATCTTGTGTGAGGCAACGTGTTAGAGACTCAGTTTTATGACTAATGTACAAGCACACGAACACTTGATTCAGTGTAATTAAGGAAACTTCTAAAGATGTTGATTTAAATACTTTTTGATGGTAATGACAAGTGATAATGAAGTCTTGTTATTCTCTTTATTGTGCTACAAACTAAGGCAGAGCTGCAGAAAGATGAATATGCAGTATCTGATGTCACTTGTTTTGCTGCAACCAGAGCTTAATTATATTTAGAACAACTCTGGAGGATCTGAATACATCTGCCGTTTTTGCCACATTTATTAAAAATTGAGGGAATTGCAGAGCATGGATACTGTGACATGTGGAAAATAAGTTGATAAAGCAGTCACGAGTGAGTCAAGAATGGCAGGAAATTACAGCTAAATAAGTGTCTGTGGTAAGATGGGCTGCCACTTCATAACGTAGTGTATCAGACCAACTGAGTCCTTTAATGGCTCAGTAAAACCAATTCAATAGCAGTCCAAATGAATTCAGGTGTTTTTGTACACCTGAAGACAGTTCTACTATTACAGTGGTCATCTGGCAATAACGGACCAGTGTCAGTGGACATTTGTATAGTAGGAAAACTGTGATTCTCCTTTGATTTGGCCTGTTTTGCCTGTTTCCAAATGTCACATCTATTACCCACAACATTTGACTTTTATCAACATGCTAAGTTGTGTTAAGTCCTTTTTCCCTCATCTTTTTTGCAGCATTTGGAGTTTCCAGATACTGGTTTTTACCTTCATAAAGGAGTGATATTTTGCATTAAAAAAAAAAAAAATCGAATTATGTATTTTCAAACATTTCCCTGTGGTCTACATAAACCGTAAATGCTCTGCCTGGCTCTGAATTCTTCATTCATTCAACTCCACAGGTCCATCTTCAACCCTATTTCTGAGTATTGACAGACAGCAGAAAGGTGCTTTGGAGCGCTGGCCCTTTAAATGCAAATGAGCCACTTTACACCCCGCCCCCTCCAGGTTGTTGACCGTGCTGCTCTGTCCCGTTCAACCACTTATGTTCGTTAATACAACCAACAACTGAACATTTTAGGTAATCAGCTCGAATGTTTGGACATATTTTCAGTTTTTACTCTGACCGCTGCTGCTGACAAACAATTATGTAGAACTTGGGGAAATGTTCGACGGAAGTCTGGACCTTATATGTGCAGATGTCGTGATGTAACTAGTTATAGACGTAACAAATTAAATAGGAATTAAAACAGGTTGTAGAAAGCCACTCGATTTTTGCCAGAATGAATCTAAAGCTAGCTTTGCAGCACCTGGAGGGTTCCAATTCAAACTTTTTTTTTTCTTTAGCATCGCCACCTGCTGGTCATTTTGGTTTCATTAAACTTGTCTTCCATGTTTTCATACTGCGATATTTTGTATTATCTCAGGTTCAAAACACGCCGTATTTTTCTTTAATAAATGTGAGAAGTTTAACTGGTATCAGTTTGGGTTGCGGCTTGTCATTGAGGGGTGATAGTGGGTCCAAAAGCCAGACCAGTGGAGAACCACTGTTTTAGACATCACATACTGAACCATTAATTACACTAATTACTATAAGTGTTATGCTTCACTGTGTGAAAGAGACTGGGCTTGAGGTCTGATGCAGCTTTATGCGTCGCATATGACTGAAACAGTGGTTTCCTCAAATGATATTTATGATTAAAAATACATCGTGACAAACTGCAGAGTGCTCCATCAGGTGGAAGCCTTGAATGGATGCCAGTCGTTACTCATCCAGAACAAGGAAGTTAAGAAGCTTCTGTTATTTTTGCTACTTTCACGCTATCACTGGGAAGCGTCTCGCATCGGTGCGCCCCACAAAGTTAACTGCTTCTTCAAAACAACCCCTCTGGTTCTCCGTGTACTTTGGCGTGTCGCCTCCAGAGGTGCTTTATTAAATTGGTCGTGTTGTATTTTTTTTACAGTGCTGCTGCTGCTCCACTCCACAAATCACTGGTTTTGCACAAATTGCAAGTAGCCCTATAACCTGTTAGGAGAAGCAATTGTGAAATAACCCCCAAACTGCTGACCTTCTCCCTCCACGCCGTTTCTCCTTCTGTCCGAATATGCAGGTCTACCAGGGCACTGCTGACACATGACATGTAGACAGGAAAATACAGCGTAGAACTGTTCATCAACTCAGCAAATCGGTTAGTTCATAACTGCAAATCCATTTTTCCAACTGCTGTATGATTATGAAATCCAGCACGAGCTGTGGAGAACATGTTACGGTTTCTGATTGGGGGCTATTCTAGATTTAATCTGCCTTTTTATGAGTCCACTCTTCATCTTTAAAAAGTAGGCTATATATTGAAAATCTCTTTAACTAGTGCCTTTTTTTATGTGCTCTACAGAGTGCAAAGCCCATCTGACGTCAATTCTCAAAGTCTTTATGACTCATATTTTGAATAAAAGGTTTATATAACAAGATCATTATTAGATACAGAAGTGAAGTAGCTACTTCTGTTGTTTACATGCACTTTTCTGTGTATCCATACATAAACTGCAGTATTGTCTGCCTCCATTCTTGGTAAAGACATGAATACCATTCGCTTCAGTCGCTTGGTTGGTTGAAATATCTCTCCGTGTGTGTGTGGGAAATAGATTATTAACTGAATGTTTGTGCTGCCATTTTCATCCGAATGAATGTCTTGTTGGAGAAATTGTGTTCTGCTACATGGCACTTCAAAGCAGGATTTTGTTGGCTGGACCTTTTGAGAAAAAACAATTAGGCAAACAAAAAAGGCTGTTTTTTTTTATTGATTTATTTATTTATTTTATTAAAGCTGGCATTTGTTATTATTATAGAATTCTAATCAGCCTTTGGAAAAAGCAGCTAATGAACATGGAGATGAGGACTGGTAAGTCACCCAGGGCAGATGATTAGTTGTGAATTAACGATCTTACAAAATCCCAGTTGATAAACAGTGTGCTGTGAAGGAGAGCGTGGACACACTGGGACCTGCTTGAAACCCACGTGCCAAGTAGAACTGTGTGAGCCTGTGGAGAAGACAAAGATGAACTATATTTTCATCGTTTTCTTTCATTAGCTGTTCGGTTTTGGGCCAGACAGGTATTCTTTTCAGGAGTGCATCCTCAGCTCTTTTTGTTCACAGGAGGTGATGCTGTTGGAGGAGTCAGCGATTTGGCTGCAGCTTCAAGGCCTGTACTGAGGAGCTGGCACATTTGTCTCCACATACTGTAGGAACTTACTGGGTTTCACAGATGCAGCCCCGATGGGCCTGTTCAGCCGCTCACTGGGGGTTTTGTAAGTCTCTGGACAGGCTCACTAAACATGTACCGTGTTAATGAGGAGTCTGAATCGTGACTTTTCCTGAGACTAAAAAAGGGAAAAGGGGAAACTACAGTTATTTTTAGAAAAGAATCACATTTTAAGTCCGTGTGCATGGATTATTAAGGGGTCAGGACCTTTAAAGGAACAATGGCTTTGGAGGTTGTGACAGCTTATAAGGATTAGAATAGAATAGAATAGAATAGAATAGAATAGAATAGAATAGAATAGAATAGAATAGAATAGAATAGAATAAGCTTTATTGTCATTACATCAGTTGGAATTCCAGTTGGTTTTTTTTTTGTTTGTTTTTTTAAGTGTGAGATTCATTATGATTATTTGGAAATATATGAAATAGCTCTTTCAACTTATAGCCAAAAATCCTTTCATTTTTTTGCAAGAACTGAACCCAATGTGTTTTTGACAAGTTGCATTAAATCTACATGAGCCAAACTCAACAGAAGAAAACACCACAATCTGAAAATATACAAAATAATGCTTTCCTTCTGCAGTATCTGCTCTGTCCAAGTCAAAAGAATAAACATAAAGACACATGGAAAAGAGACGACCCTTTGTCATGCTTCTGCGTTGCTCCATGGAATGGAAACATGGTAATTACAGCTTTTCATTCATGTATTTTACCCACGTATTAGTGTGCAATTAGACAAAGTCTGCACCACAGGGTCGATTTTCTACAAACTAAAAACCACAGAGGTGCAGTGGTCAGCATTGTCACCTCACAGCAAGAAGGTCCTGGGTTCAATTCCAGCACCAAGACCTTTCTTTGTGGCGTTTGCAGGTTCTCCCCTTGCTTACATGGGTTCTCTCTGGGTACTCCGGCTCCTCCCACCATCCAAAGACATGCACTGATAGGTTAATGGGCCAACCTGTAATTGCCCGTAGGCGTGAATTTGAGAGTGATCGGTTGTTCGTCTCTATATGTCGGCCCTGCGATGAACTGACGACTCATCCAGGGTGAACCCCACCGTCGCCCGTGGATAGCTGGGATAGGCTCCAGCGCCCACACGACCCTAGCGAGGATAAGGCGGGTTCAGAAGATGAATGAAAACCACAGAAGTGCACAGAACTCTTGTTTACTGTCAGGCTGCTTTAATTACAATAGGCTTAAAGATAGTTACGGTGTTTTTGTCCAGTGATCTGCGATGAATTGGCGACACATCCACGGTGAACCCCGCCTTCGCCAACAGGTCGCTGGGATAGGCTCCAGCACCCCCGCGACCCTCTGGAGGTTCAGAGGATGACTGACTGTCCAATGACGTGTGCAGCTTTAACGGACAGACTCCACTATCCGACTTCGATACCAGAGGCCAGTCTTATTTTGACTGCTTTCCTGTTAATACCTGGACTCTTAACTTCATGTTGTCAGAAGCTAATGATGGATGTAGCAGACATACGAGCCGATCCCAGTGACAGACTGCTTCTAATGATTTTCTGCATGTCTTCTTGATTCCCGACTGACACAAAGAGATTGATTTTTGTAGAGTTGAATAATGATCACTTGTCTTCTCATTGGCGCTGTGAGACAATTGGATAATTGGAACCTCATGGACCCAGCTCAAGATATCGTGTAATTCAACACATAAAGGCCATGATCACTTGGCGAGTTCAAAGTAGAATTATAAAAGGAATGACTCTCGGTTGCTTTTCGCTGCTTCAAAGTGTGGGAGACACTTCCACAACGGAGTGAAATGGAACAGGAATCCAGCTCTGTGCTCCATGATACTTGTATGTAAATGAGAGTCCTCTGTTAATGCCTGTGTGGGGATCACAGCAGGATTCCTTCTCATTTCATTCAGTGTTTTTGTTGTTATGCCTCCAACACACTGAATCCCATACAACACTTACTACAAATCAAACCTGGGAGAGAAACTACAACCCAGGTCGCTCTTACCTCCTATATGTACCCCTTACTGTGAAAGTGCCCTGGGCTGAAGGGAAATTTGATGTGTGTAAATAACACACGTTTTTGAGCATCTTTTTTAAAGTTGTGTGTTACTTATAAGCAAAAGAGGCACAAATTCAGTAAAAAAAATTGCCATAAATGCACCACACCGGACCTTTTTATTACGTGAATTGCAGGCGGGGGCAGAGACCGATGGGAGCAGCCAATATCAACCAGAAGTGACCATCGTTGATGCGATCGAGTGCGAGTAAACAAGCAGCAGTCAGTGAGCAAGACTGAGTGGAAAGTACGTGTTTGCACTCATTATTTGTGCAGCCACAAGCTTTTCACTCTGCCATTGTCCGAGAGACGCGACCCAGCACTGGGCAATAATGTGTCATCTTAGGCTACGTTCATACTGCAGGCAAATGTGGCCAAAATCCAATATTTTTTGGCCATATGTGATCTGTATTCAATCTTTTGAAGACAGTTTGAACAGCACAAATCAGATTTTTTTCTAATCTGACCCAGGCCGCTGTCATATGTGGTCCTAAATCTGATATGTATCTGATATTTTGGAATCTGACTTAAGTCTGAACGGCCAAGTCGCATTTATCCGACCTTTACGTCATTGAAATGCAACAAACGTCACAATTCTTCGAAAAAAAGCATCTGCTAAATGCATAAATGTAATTGTAATTCTGCGTCCCAGGAGGTGGAGCAGCGGGAAAAAAATACTTACTTCCGTAAACTCAGTGCGTGCCTGCGCGGTCACGTATTACATCAGGATCATCATCTTTTGCGCATGCGGGTAACTTCAGGGTCGCATTCAGTTAATACTCAAAACTGCTAGAAGTCGCATTTAATGTGTAATACGAACGAGCACACAAAAAAGTCAGATTTCACAAAAAAATCTGAATAGTGCATTAAGACCTGCTGTCTGAGTGTAGCCTTAGACTGGTATCTGCTGCACGGGGTCAGTGACCAGTCCATCACAGCCCAGGTAATCGGACAATACATCGTTACTGTGTCACTACTGGTGCTGGAACAGCCCGTGAAGGAGCAAACATGTCTCTGACCATGACTGACTGACGGAGCAGCGACTTAGTACTCAATGGACAACGGACTATAACATTAAGTTGCCTGATGGAACCACTAGTATTATATGTGATCTTCTGAAATAGCTAGCGATGAAAATTCACTACAGGTACGCTTTGCACAAGACTCTACCTCAACTGTTTTGCACATAAGACTCGGTTGACTTCCATCCTGCTGACTGACTTCCGCACTTTATTATAACCATTGCACTATTGTCACATCTGCTGCTGTTTGGTAAAAATTTAAATCTTACCAAGTGTATTTATTTTTCCTCATTTCTAGTCAAAATACACTTAAAATAAGACATAGGCACCTAATGAGTAACTTTTCAGTGAGATATAAGAACTTATTTTTAGACAATAGATCTGGAAAATCTTATTTCAAGAAATTTAACCAAGATAATTTTCACTTGTTACATTGGCAGATTGTTTTTCCCTTAATTCAAGCAAAAAAAAATGCCAATGGAACAAGTGCAAATTATCTAATCTGTCTTATTTAAGTGTGGTGAGATATTTTGACTAGAAATGAGAAAAATACACTTGGTAAGATTTAGATTTTTGCAGCGTATGCACCTCCTCACCTCATAACCATTCCTGCATTGCACACTGCTGCTACTGTAAATAGACTGACACTGTATATTCTACTATAGTTTATTCTTTATATCACTTATTTATTCTAATTCTGTTTTTACCTGGTTTTTTTTTAATGTATGACTTTTAACAAGATGAGAGAGAAACAGTATCTCAATTCTTTCTATGTTCTGTGCATCTAGTGAATTGACAATAAACAATCTTTGAATCTTAAGCACTTGCAAACGTGAACTGTTTTTCACCCACATGCAAACAGGAAAGTGAGTAAAGCCAGGTAAAGGGGATGCAGAGAGGTAAGGGAAAAGAACAGCCACAACTGAAAGAGGTAGAAAGTTCAGGCACTCAGTGGGGGCGTTAGGCTCTGAGGCATGAAGAGTATGTTGGCAGGATTGTGTGCTAGAGGTTCAGTGATCCATCAAAGGGAAGCCTGTCTGTCCTGCTGCAGAACCTTCTCCTCCTGCCTTGCCTTGCAGTAACTCCCCCGCCCCATCTCTGTCTCTCCATCCTTCTCCTCTTCTCTCTGTCCTCACAGAACGTCTCCTGGGGTAAGCAGTACTCCTATGCCCTCTTCAAAGCCATGAGCCACATGCTGTGCATCGGGTACGGCGCCCGGGCGCCCGTCAGCATGTCCGACTTGTGGATCACCATGCTGAGTATGATTGTAGGCGCCACGTGCTACGCCATGTTTGTGGGCCACGCTACGGCTCTAATCCAATCACTGGACTCTTCACGCAGGCAATACCAAGAGAAGGTAAGAACCGGGCAGCTGCACATAGTTTACATAACAAAACAGATTTACGTCACACTGCAGGTGGATTTAAAGTGAAACTCAGGGTGTGGTTTAGTATGATATATGGCTGGGTGATAAAAGAGTAATCGCATAACAAGGGGAGAGACTGGTCTACCTTAAGCAGAGGACTTTTATTTTGAAGGAATAACAGTCATACCTAATATTCATACTTTTAGCCATTAACCCTGTAAAGCCTGAACCATTAAATCACTGACAGAAAATTCCACTTCTTTGAAACTGGAGCCTTTATTGGTCCTTCTGAACAACCAAAACTTTTTTTTTCAAATATCAATTTCCATGTATGATTTTCTATTTTGTATCATATTTGATACATCGGGTCTCAGTGCTCCAATATTATTATTTTTGAACAAACAAAAACATAATATAAAACAGACACGTTTAAACAAATTGGTAATTCCTTTTCAAAATTCTCAAAGTTCTTCCTCCTTCCTCATTAATGGCAGTCTTGCAGTGACACTGGAAAGGCCTCTGGTGAACAAATTCCTCCCCCCTGGTGGATTATCCATGTATTGCATGTATCTAATTGTATACATCATACATTTCAAGAAAAAAATATCCCACTGATCATGAAGAGGGCTTCAAAACTCACGTATCAAATATGATACGTTCTGTGTTAAAGGGTTAAAACATTTGCTCAACACATTTCCCCTCCACTCAACTTGACTCTGGATTAATATAATGACAAATAACAGCATTTGTGCAGGTCTTGAAAGTCATAAAAAGTCTGGCATTTTGAAACGCTATTCTCCAGAACTTGAAAAGTCCGGAATGTTTTGTGAATGTCATAATAAAAACAGGAAAACAGTTTATCCCATAGTTGAATTTTAGAGCGTGATTAAAGTCTTATAACCTTGTAAATAAGAAATGCATGAGGAAAGCAGATAAAAAAAAAAAAAAAAAAAAAAACTTGATATGATTTCACTAACCAGTCGGTACCGGAATGATTCTAGTGAAATGTGTTTGTGTGATATCAGATTCCGATATTTTATTAATGCACTGAGAAAGAAAAATATATTATACATGAGCAGTTTACAACAGATGTACATGAAAGGGTACCCCAAAGAAGTAAGAGTGCTTAAAGATACGGGACCCACAATCCATGCACTTTTGTGATTTTCAGATGTTGTGGAAGAGTTCTTGCCAGTAAAACATAATTTACTGCGAATTATGCATTCATTCATTCCTAAATTTAATAAAATGAACTTTTCTACTACACACAACAGGCACAATCTCAACCAAAAAAGTAGGAACGCAAGTATAAAAGTACATATAGTAAAGGGGGAAAAAAATTGGCGTTTGGAAAAAGTCTGGATAAAGAACAAGCACCCTGTATATAAATAAATACATTTCCCTATAAAATGCTACAGAGAAGGTACAACAACAACTCACCAGAAGGCGTCCTCTCCCGTTGTACAAAACAAACCATAAACTCAACAGTACGGACCCGGTTTTATATTATATTGTCATGATTTCCCCAGGAGATGAACAACTCTAATTAGCCTGACGGAATTTTGTATCATCCTCTATAAATACTGGGGTTTATTGTCTTTACATCATCAAATGAAACAAAAAAGTGTTTACAATTTTTTCCTGTTTTTTTCTTAATTTTACTTTTTCTAATTGGAATACGACATTATATGCTGATAAAAGATAATATCATTATAGTTGTTTTGAATGTTTGAGCTTCAGAAATGTTGTAGCCATAAAGAAAAGTCTGAAACCATATGCATAAAAAGAAAATATTTGACATTTATTCTTATCGTGATGACATTCTTTCTATGTCACCCAGCCATACTATAATATACCATGAATCTGAAGTGTTGTTGTTTCAAGGTAAGTAATGCTAATGGCCACTTGGACAGTCTTATAGTATTATGCTGAGTGGTTTACTCTTACCGGTCACATAAAATCCTGCTCATTGCAGCTCGACTTAAATAAATGAGGTCTTTTCTCATTGGCCCTTCGGACCACTCAGAGGCTGAGCTCTCACACATCACAATATCCGGCGCAATGACTAGGAAAGAGGATTTTCTCCCTCAAGCAGATCCCATCAGGCCATTGGGGTGAGGAGGTCTACGACATGACCAGCCACCTCATTGTTTCTACGCTGCCAGTGAACACATTTTATTCTTCCCTTTCATTTCATGCCTTATTACGTCTTTTTTTTTTTGTATGCGTTGAGGGTGATTATCAAGCGTTTCAGCCAGAGCCACCATCTGTGATCCCGCTGAGGGGCCCGGGCAATTCCCAGAACACACGGGTATAACTGATGCGACTTGTGTTCGCACGCGAGAACCAGAGTTAAAACTTTTCCTGCGCTTACGCTGCAGAATTCAGTGTCTATGCAACACTGTAGGACAAGGGATGACAACAGTCCTCTGTGTTAAGCCTCGATCCACTTCAGAACTTCAGAAAATGTTTAGGATTCAAATGAAGAGCCAACCTGTAACCTAACGGATGACGTAAGCTCTGATTACGACCCTGCGTATACACACTCATACCATGTATATTTTAAGAGCAGGACGATCATTCAGTCGATTTTCTCTGATGGAAACTGTTTTTAGATGCGTCCACATGTCTCTGTATGTAGGTTTGTTAGTCCATCAGTCCCCGTCACAGTTAAAGCAGTGCCTCTCAGGAAAAGCTCTATAGAGTGTCTTAAAATAGGTTGTTTGTGACCATGTGATTCTAGTGATACATAAAATGCAGACGGAGGGCAAAAAGTCAACGACAGAACTTAAGAGATATACAGTAAGGCAGTGTTGTGCAAGTTACTCCCAAACTGTAATCCATTACAGATTACTTGTCACTTTTATTTAAAAGTAATTCCTTACGTTACAATATTACTGTCTCAGAATTGTAATGCATTACATGACTCCTGCATTACTTCTGAGTTACATACAGACACTCGTCATAAATGCCCCCTCCCCAAATACAAGAGATAGGAGAGCCTTTGGACGCTTAAATTTGCGTTCCGAAGTACATGTGGACGGATATCTCAGTAAGTAACGCTATGGTCTACAATATTCGAATCCCAGTAGGAACGCTTGCATTTTTTCCAACATTTTACATGTTCAAACAGGGGGCGGGGCTAAGGACGCCGGTAGATGAATCGGCAATGGATAAAGAAATCTAACTAGTCATAGAAAGGTTAGCTTACCTTGGCACTGCTGATGACAGGGATCATGCTAACTAGCTTCTGTAAAGTAGGGTTAGTAATGAACATACGTCCATGTGGACAACCAACAACCAACAGGAAACAGAACTTTACAGACGCATTTTTGATTCTTTAAGGTCTCATGGTCTTGCTGTTTTTTGTTTTTTTGATTTTTGTTTTTTTTTGGGGGGGCAAAAAGTGTGTTGTAACACAAGCGCTATTGAACATGTACTGAGTAAAATATTACTGAAAATTGATCAGTAATGCCTTACACTGCTGCGTTACAGCAAAAAGTAATCTGTTACTGTAATGCATTACTTTTTTAACAAGTTACTCCCAACACTGCTGTTAGGTATGGCAGATACTTGGGCTGTACTAGTTTAGACGATATGACAGAGAAAAGTACTCACTGTAAATCATAGAATAGTTATTTATTTTATTTTAACCAGGAAAAGAAGCTCATTGAGATGAAAAATCTTTCTCGCTATAGTGTCCTGACCAAGACAGCAGCATATGATGGGTACGATCCTTACGTCATGAAAAGTTCTTCCTACTAACCAAACATTAGAACCCACTTCTACTTGGACCAATGACAAGTGACTGCTGTGGATTAACTTAAACATTCAACATCATGTGCCATAATGTTAAAATTATGGACGTTAACTTAACATTGCTGGATTAATGAGTGTCAGAAAATCAGTGACGTGTCAATAAAGAGGAAGATGAGTGTGGGTGAGCTACAGAACTGGATACTGGATCCAAAAGTCAGGGATAGAATCGCTCATTTACAAACGCTGTTAAAATAATTCTCTGCTTGTGATCAAAGCATCTTAGGTCTGTTCATACCTGAGGCTGGTGCTGCTGCTCTTTGAAGTCATTTTCTCTTAATACACAGTGGAAAAACTGCTCTCATGAAGTAAATTGATGCTCTGTAAAGTATTGTCTCCGTGGGGTGAAATGTCAGGGGAGAAATTACAGTTTTACAGTTTCCAAAGGCTATTCGAGCAGCAAAGACCAAACCTATTTCAGTTCCAAGTCAGAGATATTATGTTTTTCTCCTTACAAGAATGTGTATGTACCAACACGGCAACGTACCAGAAGACCATCACTAGAGTATCAGGTAATCAGACTTACAAACCAAGATCAAATTAATGGTACAGGATGTCTTTTGCATAACTGTTAACCTGATTTAATGGTGTTACTTTTTTTAATCAATCTACCCACACTGAAAGTTAACAAAATCTAGCTGAAGCAAAGGATCCGAAGACATTTTTCCGGTGTTCAGTTTCTCTGTCAGTATGAACGACAGTTACATAAAAGCTTGCCATTTTTTCTTGAATTGACGGGCTAGAGCAGGACTAAATGACTCAAACCACATGCATTTTGGTTATGATTTCTGTGACGTAATTCTTTCCTTACCCTACGCCTGCAGTACATACTATGATGTGACAGCACCTGCAAGTGACCTATTTACTATTTCCCAAAGGTCAAAAGTGAAGGTTGTTGTGACCCCAAAAAACATTTTTGACCATAGCCAAATAATTCATAATTGAACTGTGAAGAAATTGTTAGTACATTATAGTATATATTGACTAGTGCATTGACCTGTGGGTAACCAGGGATTCCAGATCCTGGACTTCATCATTGTTAATACTGAGGGTGGGATGCGAAAAAGGGGGGGGATCCACAAAATTATAATAATAATAATAATAAAAATAAATA
>JAPQRP010000005.1:57792485-57804881 GCA_037367295.1 Apogon hyalosoma
CAAGCAGAGCATTTACAGTTTATGGAGACCACAGGGAAATGTTTGAAAATGAAGAATTCCATTTAAAAAAAAAAAAATAAAAGCAAAATATCACTCCTTTAAAATTCAAAGGAAAACAAGGTACATAATTGTAGCATGTAAAGATTTTTAGAAAATCACCTGCTGTGAGTTTGACCTTTGACTTTCAAGGTCAGTTGTTTATAGAACTAGATGTTAACACTTGAGTACGTGGTCATTTAGAATCAATTCATTGGACTTTGGATCAAGATAATAATATTTTTCAACATTCTGCTCCCTGTTAAATAGGGAATTTGGAGAATTTGGAGACTTTTTCCTTACCTTGACCTTTGACCTAGAGCAGCTAAAATGTATTCATCTGTTGTCACCATCATCAGGAACTTACAAAAGCATATTAGGGCCACATAAGAAAATAAAAACATTTGTCACTACGAGAATAAAGTCCTAAAATATTGAGGTAAAAGCCGTAATTTTATGAGAATAAAGTCGAATACAGAAAGAGTCATAATTTTACAAGAATGAAGTTGTAACTTAAAAGCAGACAGGAAAAACATCGTAATTTAGGAGAATAAAGTCATACCCACTCGTCGCATAATGGAGAACTTGGATCATTTTGTGAGGTTCTACTTTCATTTGGGGTTTACGCACAGCGAAATACTGAGCCTATGAGCCCCGCCCACCACTATGGCTTAAGAAGTGAAAGTTGCTGCTTCGCTGTAACCGGGAACATGGTCATCAACAGGGCTTGAGGCTTACAATTTCTAAATTAGGACTTTTTATCAAACTATTGCAAATCTATTTTCAAAATATTATGACTTTAGCCTCATAGAAGTACAACGTTATTTTTGTTAAATTATGTTTTTTAGTTAAATTGCAACTTTATTGTCATAACATTCTGACTTTATTCTCGTAGTGACAAGTGTTTTTATTTTTCCTATGTGGCCCTAACACACCGTTGTAGGAACTCACACACACACACACACACACACACACAAAAAGCCCAAAAAACAGGATGATATGTCCAAAGTTGTGTATGCTAGAGTGCTAACAAACAGAGAGAGAGACAAGCAACACTAAAAGCACAACCTCCTTGCTGGTGCTAATCACATGGGTATGTAATACTCACTACAGGACAGATTTTATTATACACGGCAATTTATTGTTATTCAAAAGATAATTTTATGATTGCGCATAAACAGCCAGATACATAAATGTCACACTGCAGCCCTCTGAAAATTAATGACAGCAGGTCGCCCACAGCAAACAAGTGAGGCGTTCGAAGTCACTGTTTGAATTAGTAACATGTCTCTTGCTCAGTATGTGATGTACATCTGTTTCACAGCAAATCTGCTTAATCTACATCCCACTTTATCCGTTCAACATCCCTTCAGGCACTGAACTGACAGCTTTCGGGTTGTGAATGCCATGTTCGTGGTAACAGAACCCAGTGTGGAGCCAAATTCAGCTAGGGTTGATTTGCTGCATCGCTGTGCATATGAGTGGAGCAGGCTGAAGAGCAGCAGGGATGGGTTTGGGGTGCTCAGCCTCTAGTCATCACGTCTATCGCAGCCGCAGCCGGAGCGCTGGGAACATGGATGGAGAGGTAAATGTGGGTATGAGGTTACAAGTTATCTAAGGACAGAAGATGAGAACAGGGGGAGGGAGAATCATGCGAGACATCAAGTCAAAGCATCTTGAATTACAGTCCATTTAATGCTGGTTTTCAGTTTAATGTATATTTTTAAGGCAGTGGCTACTGCCACAGTACTGTGGCATGAAATATCGGTTTGTCTTTTGCCACAGAGCCAATCAGATGTTAGCGTTTGTACTAGATCCAGTCATGGATACTGTTCCATGAACTCATTAGCCTCTTGTTGCCACAGTACTGTGGTGATATATGGTGTATATGTCAGTTCATTCTTTTGTGCATTTTGCTACCACAGTGCTGTGGCAGTTGATGGAAGAAACAACAAATTAGAGATAGAATATAGTATAGAATAGGAATTATTGTTCTAAATACTCTATATGTTGTTTTGTGGTGTTCTTTGCTCTGTGCAGTCATGAGGCTGGAGAAGGTAGGCGGAGCTACATGTTAGACGCAGCAGTGTGCCATGTGACTTCTCAGAGAAAGAAGTGTCAGTTCTGTGTAACTGAGTGCTGTGGTTCGAATTCTGCATTCTGAACGTTGTCCCAGTGTCTGATTTATGTCAGTGTCGGCTTTACCTACCGGCACCCTTGGGGCTGTGACCCCCCCCCTCCCCCCTCCGCTCCCGCTTAAAAATCTTTTTAAAAAAAAAACAAAACAAAACTAGTTTGACCCGGAATTGTGCCTGAGTCTTCCACATCACAGTCCAATATGATACCAAGTGAGCCAAACCTCCACTGCTTCTATATTTGACCTATTTGCCAACTGATTGCCTTGGTACTTTTAGGGATGTGACAAGTTACCAGTGTAGACATGATATAACACCGGTGCTGACTGGCTCTGTGGTAAAAGATAAACCGATATTTCGTGCCACTGTACTGTGTCAGTAGTCACTTTGTATTTTTATTGACGGTATTTAGAACAAAAGAAAAAGACGTGAGAGAGGTGTGACGACAGGAAGGAAAGCAATCATACAAAAGATGAAAGGAAACAGATGAGACAGAGAAATAGTGGGGGTGGTAGGAAATGAGGGTGTCAAACATGCATGGTGTCGAGAAATGCAAGCTGTGATACTGCGGCGCCAATCGACTATAAGCAATGTACAGCATGTATGTATATGACATCTTCAACACAGGCCTTGTTTCATTTATATTCTCACATGGAGATGCACCAATATATCAGCCAAACGCTGACAATGATAGGTACAGCTGATGTTTATATGTGGCCTTTTATGACAAGTTGTTACATAAAGTCTCATAACTGAATTTATGCCCCTTCAAGTGTGAAGAGGTCGATTCTTTATGAAGATGAAGCATGAAGACCCTTGTTTCCCTAACAATAAAAAATAAATAGCGACAAAAAAAAATGTTAGTTGCGTCACTCATCAGCCAGCCTGTTCTTCGGTGTTGGTATCACCATTGATGCATCCCTACCCTTAAAGGAAAAATACGTGTTGACTTAAATCTTGCAGCAAATAAAGTGATGCTCATTATTATAATATAATATAATGGTTTTACCTCGAACACTGTCGGATCCATTGCCACCAGATATCCTTCCTGTGAAGGCGATAACTAGGACAGATTTGGTTGGATTTCTCCTCCTTGATAACCAACATAGCGGACCCCTAGTGGAAGAACCCTATCAATTTCAGCTTCTCTATTATTAGAAGTCCTCCGAATGGGGGCGCTTTAGTTGAAAATCAGCTTTTTGGACATAAATCAAGCAATAATAGGCCAACTGAGATCAAATTCGCTTCATATTGATCGTCTTTCGCTACCATCCAGAGTTCATACGGTGTCATTTTCATTCACTAGGTGGAGTTTTGTGGGAAAAATTGGTTCTGACTATTATTCTGCCACTGTCAGGTCCATGGAGCTAAAATTGAGTTCATATGGATTGTCTAACAATTATCGTGGATAGATTTATATATAGCAGAGGTTTGGGGGACTTTCAGGGATAGACCCTTGCTTTCGGCCCCTGACAGCGTAAGCCTCATTTAGAATTTGTTTTCTTCAGTTCCTTTTAAAAATAAATCTATAAACCTGATTGCCTCTTGAGCCTTTACTAGCTATAGTTTGGTCTCAAAAGGAAAAAATCAAGTTGTTTAGCTAAGTTCAAGGGTAGCCGTGTATCAATTGCCAGTGATGCTTTTTACACCTGGGTGTTGTATAAGTCTTGTTTTGTATTTTTGCTCCTCAGTGCAAATCCTTTTGTCCAATCGCCAAATCATTCTGTGAGTCTGTGTGTTCTACAGAGGGGGGTATTGTCATCCTGTAAGACAACACATGAGTGCCCCAAGGCTTTGTTGTATAACAGGAAATTGGCCTGACATTGGCAAGTTCGGGTGTTGGTTAAAACTTTGCTAAATGACCTATCATGGTGTGAGTATGGCATCCTTTTCTGAATATTTTGAGAAGAACATAAAGTGACGCGGGAGGCATAATTTTCATGTTTTAACTAGTAAAAATCTCTTGAATACAACCTCCATATCCATACAAGTCATATACTATTTATATCGGGAAGCGTCGCATTTAGGTGTTGCTTTTCTAACAGGTCTGGGAAACAAAACAGTACCGATAATAATGACATAGTTTTATATTGGGATAAATATCATTGCATTGGTTAGTTTGGTTTAAACAGTTCTCTTTGCTTCCATAATGCCTCAGAGATGGTTTTTACTTAATTTCTCTCAACATTTATCCATGACCCTGATTTTAAATGTTATACCACTAAAATTCTAAAATATTTTTCATGCTCTCACTGTAGATAATAATTTTCTACCAGAACTAACCAACTACTTTCTTCCCATCTCACTTAGGAAGAAAACTCTCCCATTAAACTTTAAAGGGCTCATATTTATCTAAACCCACTTCTATTAGTCTGTGGTTCATTTATTTGTGTATTTGGACCCTAATAGTTCAAACAGTTTGAATTTGAACCCTCCAGGTGCTGCAAAGCTATCTTTAGATTAATTTTGGCAAAAATCGACTGGACTTCGACAAATTCCTTCTTAATTTGTTACGTCTATAACTAGTTACATCATGACATTTGCACATATAAGGTCCAGACTCCCGTCGAACATTTCTCCGAGTAGTTGTGAGTAATGTTGGTTGTATTAATGAACACAAGTGGTTCAATGGGACAGAAAAGCACGGTCAACAACCTGGAGGGGGCGGGGTCTGAAGTGGCTCATTTGCATTTAAAGGGCCAGTGCTCCAAAACACCTTTCTGGTGTCATTAGTCAGAAATAGTGTTGAAGATGGAGCTGTGGAGTTGAATGAATGAATGAATTCAGACCCAAGCAGAGCATTTACAGTTCATGGAGACCACAGGGAAATGTTTGAAAATGCATAATTCCATTTTTTAAAAAAAAGCTAAATATCACTCCTTTAGGGAAATATTGATGTTAATAAGCTGTATGGACAAAAATATTGGAACACGTCATGTCTACAGCTGTAAGATGTCCTGTTCAGGCTGATTTGAGAGATAAACATCAATTTTAATAATCAATATATTTATCACAATATAAAACTATATTCGGACATTAATCATTATTGTTTTGTATCCCAGACCCCTGTTAGAAAAGAAACACCTAAATTGAACATGTCCCAGTACTTTTATCTATATAATGTATGACAATTATGCTATGAGCTTATAGATATGCCTCACCCTCACCTCATGCGTCTGATCTTGACCACACCAGTCGAAATAGCCAGGACATTGCAAGTACTGCTGTTAACTGCAAATAAATCAGTTTCCCCCAAACAAAACCCTGGCCCCTTATCACCTTTCTGCAGCCAGTAGAGGAATCAATGACGGACCCATTGTGACTTGAGAGTTTCCTCTCTCGCAGACAAATTTAATTTTGCTGTCCAAAGAGCCTTCCACTGGGCTACCAACCTCTGAGGTGCTGTTGGCTCACACCTACTGCTCCATCCTGATTACCAGAGGCAAAGTGAGAGACGGTGTTTATTTTCAGACGTCTGATTATGTTCGTGACCCAGTGTGAAGCAGACCTGTGTGAGAAAACCGGGACTGATCAAAACAGATGAGCTTAAGCATCTTCCCTCTCTTTATCTGCTTTGGGTCTTCACTTGTTTTCAGATTAACGTGAACTGAATTTGAACTCCCACTAAGATTCAATTAATTACCAGAAACAGGACGGCTCTCACATCTTTGTCACTGGCAGCGATGCACAAATGGAAAAGAACTGTACCAAACACGTATGTAAGAAAAATGCACCGTCACAGACCATCTGTCTTTCCGACTCAACGGCCTAAAATATTTCTTCTTCTACTCCTCTAGCTCTTCGTTTTTAATCTGTCTTTTGCATACTTCCTTTGGACAAACAGGAGATGACTTCAGCTTTAGATTATGGAACAGAAAAAATGCAATGATTTTAACCCCGTTTTTTAGGAAAGAATTACAATCAGGACATGGTTTTATAGTCACAGCCTAAAATAATAATAATGTGAATTTGTAATTTCTTGTCTTGTTTTCAACTCATCGGATTGCTCGAGTGCTCATGTTCATGTATTACCTGTTAGGTTCCCAAATTTGAAGAATCTGATCAGGTGTCTGCCTCAGTATAATTTTCCAAAGGGCAAGACATAAATTCTATGTAAAGTCCTAACTAATAGGATTCTTGCTAATTATTCGGTAATTTAAGCTATTACACACTTTGGGCTGAATGGATTGTGCTCATTAATAGTGTCATGAACTGTGACACATTTGCACCTGCAATCTACTCTGAATAAGTTTAGAAGATTTTGTGCTCATGTCGTCTAATGCACTTTGCCCTTGTTTTGGATTGGAGTTTGATTAGCAGAGATTCAGGCCCACAGAGCTCTCTACGTTCACAAACACACTTAATGAACATTTTTTCATTGCTTCTCTTATTTTCCACATCTATAACACAATCTGACTGACACGTACATCAAAATTAGCTACAGCAATGGTGGTGTCAGAAACCAGTATTTTAATCAAAAGTATTCAATTTGTATTCAAAAGTATTCCACCTGTATGACAGAAGTTATTCTTAGTGTAATGTAAAGATTGTACCAGAGTAACGGACTTTTTTCTTGGGAGAACCGCTACATGAAAAAAACCACGTGCACCCATGGAAAGTTTTCAGAACGTGGTGAACAAAAAAGAACATGTGAATGGAAATTTTGGACATTCTGGGAAAGAATTTACATAATCTGGGAAAAAGTTACATATTTATGTATGATAAACTAATACTGGGAAAACATTACATATTTATATATGATAAACTAATACTGGGAAATAGTTGCATATGTATATGTGCTGCCCAATCTAGACAAACACCAGTAAAAACTTACCCTATCAGGGACTAAGCCAAGAAGGGGGGCTTCTGATGTGACTAGATTAATGTTCAAAATATGATAAAAAGGGAACAAAGGGGTATGGTTTATAGCTAAAACCCAACCTATTTTTGGTCATATAAAAATGGTCTCCCAAGGCAAAAACTGCAGTTGTCTCTGCAGATTTCAACTCAGTGTTTATTTTATTTGATTTTATTTTCGAATTCTGCCCGATCTCCACTTTGACTTTGACTCTGTGTGACTGTTACTCGACAAAGCACCACTACATAGACGGGAGTACAGAGACATAAATTCAGCTTCCAGAGTACAGTTGTGGAAGAACGTCAAAGAGACCAGAGATGTCTCCCACCTGCAGCCACACTACTTATGTGACTGTTGATTTAATACTGGAAACATTAATACTGATGCTCACTCATTACTGTGTGTTCTGCAGCTAAAAAAAGATAAGGTGGAGTGTGTGTGCGTGTAAAACAGCCTGATATCAATAAAGATTCACTCAAAATCATTCATGTCACACAATGTTGAAGATTTGAAGAAAAAGAGGGAGACAGTGAGTTTGCACATATGTAACGCCAGCCTGATTCCATGTCTTGATTTGGAAAATATTAAAGACAGTGTTTTATTTAGGTTGTAGCCTGGGGTGCTTTAAACAGGGGGTAAACATGACAAATTCATGGGGCCCAGCATTTCTGGGGGGCTCATGGAGCAGTGGAGGGGGTCCAGTGGATACAGGTTAGAAGTTGTGAAAATTTCGTGTAAGATCCGCTGTAGAATAGAGGCAAAGAAACCGAGGGTTGGACGTTGAAAGCATGCTAAGTTTCACTCTCGCTTCACGTCAGCATTAGTTATGTTAGTTATGGGCCGCAGCCCCACATATATAACTACTGCCCCTACCCCACGTACATACCCCCACTCCAACAAATCGACAAGGTACTGAATTTATGAAGGGCCCACAACGTTTACCTTTAATGGGGCCCACAGTTGCTAGCAGCGCCCCAGGTTGTAGCTATTTTAATATACATTTTAGAAACTTCTTGATAAGCAATACATACCTCAAAATGACTTCATATAACTCCTAATTTCCCCTAAAGCGTCTTTATTATAAAGTAATTTCAAATTTCCAATCAGTAAATTTTTATGAGAATACACCGTATTATAGCCAACGCAAACTATTTGTATTTATTTACAGAACAATTGACATGGACAGTGATTTACATGTATTTTTTATTTGATTGAATGAATAAAAAAACTAGACAGACAGACAGATTAGATTTTTTTTATTTGTCATTTCTCACATGGTATTTACAGAACAACACAGGCTGAGAGGAAATACTGTTTCTCACTAGCACCTGACAGTGCAATCAGTGCAGGAAAAAGACAGTTTAAAAAAGCGGGCGTTAAAAATTGAAATAAAGACGAAACAAAACTAAACTCATCGCATCAGATTTCTTGGCCGGTGCCAATCATTGCCATCAGTATTAGAGTTAGAGTTATTAGAGTCATCCAGAGCCAACCAAATCTCAATCGGTTCCAGAGAAACGGTGTAAATATCGTACATTTTGTCCTACAATTTCTGCAATCTGCTTCATAGTCATCTCCCCAGGACTCCAGGTATATCTTGCTACCTTACATCAGATCATGACTTGGTTGCCTATTAGGACAGGCCTTCCTGCATGGGTGAGATAATCAGAGCTGCTACCTTGGTCTGACATAGCCCCAGGCCTGTACTTGTTCCTACTTTCCTTCACCACCTGCCTCCCACGTTCCAGCCCCCCCACCCCCCCGACACACACACACACAGAACCAGGACATGGCACTGTCCTACGTGAGAGCACGGTTTGTCCTCAAAACAGAGGCACAAATACACACTGTATGAACAGCACATTTTTGCTGTTTCAATAGTTTTTCTGTATCACTGTGACATCTGCGCTCACTGTGGAAGATTTGCTGCTTTGTATTTTAATTCGACACCTCTAGTTAGTCATGACAACTGTGTATTTGAACTAATTTCCATTTGTCATCTTTGCACTTTCAGTACAAACAAGTGGAGCAATACATGTCCTTCCACAAGCTTCCAGCAGACATGCGGCAGAAAATCCATGACTACTACGAACATCGCTACCAAGGAAAAATCTTTGACGAGGACAACATCCTGAGTGAACTCAACGACCCACTCAAAGAGGTGAGCCGGTTTCATACTTAAATCTATTCAAGCACTGGGGATTTGTTTTGTTTTTCAGCTACTACTGCAAATCTCAGAGGCACATAATTGTAAATCTTCTGAGACTCACAATTTTCATTTGAAGGCTTTGGTTTTATTTTTGGAATGGTGAAAAATACACACATCACAAACCTTGAAAAAAGAAAAGAAAAAGTTCTTGACAGGAGGGTTCATTTTGGCACATTAATCAGTTAATTCATTCAAGAGGAGTGAATCTTCACCGGGCACCTGAAACTGAAATGCCAAAAACTGTCTCATCTTACAAGATCAATGTAAAAAAAAAAAATAATAATAATAATAGGAAAGCAGATTTTCCTCCGCACCAAACTGAGCACAGCATCAAAATAAACTAAACTAAATAAACTCATAGAATTATTGCTCTATGATATAGTGTTAAAGAGCACCTGAAACAATAAGTACTAGTACTGTGGCTTATTTTCTTTGCACATTAACGGATCAATTAGGTAACCCTTTACACCCTTTTCCTCATAATTGCTATAGTTTGCTTCTTGAACATGTACTTTCCACTCAATTTTGCTCACTGACTGCTGCTTGTTTACTTGCATTCAGTCACTCAGAATCAACACCTGTACGTCACTTCTGGCCAGTAATAGCTGCTCCCCATAGGTTGTGCCCCCGCCTGTAATTCACCTAATAAAAAGGTCCGATGTGGTGCATTTATGGTGATTTTTTTTTTTTTTTTTTACTAAATTTGCGCCTCTTGCTTATAAGTAATACACAAAACACAATTAATGTCGTAAGCATGACCAGTACAGGCACAACTCAAACTTCCTTAGCCCTCACAAGGAGTCTGGGTGCACTGACCCCCCACCCCAAGCATTATCTGGTGAGAGCTAAAAAGAAGGAAATATAGAAAGTAACACTCCAAATGTAACAAATAATAGTTTAAGACAGGCTAGCACAGGCCGTGGAGATGTCAATGATGAACAAATAAGTAAGTATGACCAAAGACATATCTGTAAGAATTAGTAGGAGGTTGTGAAGCGTAAATCATAATAAACTCCTAAGGCATGGGTCGGCAACCTTTACTGTCTAACGAGCCATTTTAGGACAACTAGAAGAAAAAAACTGCCTGGAGCCCAGAAATATCCATATATGTTTTACCTCAGAGCGGTTACTGTTTAAGAAGCTTTTTAGTTTGTACAGAATATGTATATGTCGAAAATAATTTAAAGTTTCGGTGCATTTACGGAAGTACAAAGAAAGTACACAACTACATAAAAGAAAATGGAGACATTTGCGCAGCAAAAAATGACCAGTATGAGCTGGGGCGCCGCTACTAATTCTGGGCCCCATGAAAGCTAAACGTTATGGGCCCCTCATAAAATTCACTATCTCGTCAAACTGTTGGAGCGAGGTGTGTTATACATAATTAACGTAACATACGCTGGCGTAAAACGAAAGTGAAACTTTACATACTTTCAACGTCCGACTCCCGACTTCTATTAGTCTCGTCTACAGCAGACCTTACAGGAAATTTCCATAACTTCTAACCTGTATCCACTGGGCCCCCTCCACTGCTCTACGGGCCCCCAACAAATGCTGGGCCCCATGAATTTGTCATGTTCATCCCCCCTTAACGGTATGAGCATTGGAGTGTACAGATGAATACCTTCAATGTCATCAAATAAAAAGTAGACTATATTCAACACTACTGCAACTTCTATTTTTTATTCATTTGGGGTGTAGTCTACATTTTTACAAGTACATAGTATTAGAATGACTTTATGGTTACAACAGTAATAGCAAAATATGGCCCAAATGTGGCCCTGGAGCCACAGGTTGCCTACCCCTGTCCTAAGGTCACCGGGTCCTTAGAAAAAGTTAGTAAGGTTACTTTAATGCATAATGACTGCATGAAATAACATAATTCCGAGTTGTTTATTTAGGTTTGCGGATGCTCGCGTAGGCCTTGTGGGAGTAAAAGTGCACTTACCTGTGAGCTTAGGGTTAAGGTTGTGGGTGGATGTCAGATAGGTCATACATTTGTTTACCAAATTAATTGTAAATTCACAGTCACTCAGCTCAAGTTGCTCGTGAGTATAATATTCAAAATGAAAGCTAATGAGAAAGAATATTGAAATTTCCTGTGCAATCAGTGAGCGGTTTTAAAGTACTTGGCTGACCCCAGCGTATCAGCAGATAACAGTAAATTACATGGGTAATTAGGGATATAGAAGAGCAGAGGAATACAAAGCAAAGGCGGTGCATTAATCGTGACCGTCTCTCATGTAGCCCCATTAAGTCACCTTGCAGAACTAAAATGCTGAGGCGCAGGGTGTTGCTGTGCAGACTCAGACGTTCACAGGGAGGTGTGGGGATTTTAAAGATATGACTTACAACACAGAAAATCCTGCCGGCTTAGTTCACTGTGCGTAGCAAGCATAGTTCAAATCTGCATAGGGACTGTCGCATATGAAAAGATATGCCCAGGGGACTCACAAAAGCAAAACAAAGCTACAGGCCACATAAACCAGCTTGCATCGCCATTTCAATGTAGAGCACTTCTTAAGATATGGCAGTTATGAATTATTTTAATAGTCTCTGTCTGACAGAGCAGACCATTGAGGTACATGTAGACTTAACTGAAGAGGAAAGTAAGTGTTTGTTTGCACAGTTTATCTACAAAATGATGAAAATCAACAGTGAAGGACTTACATGGTGATCCACAACACTAAACGTCATTTTTTAACAGTATTGGCAGTTTTTTAGTTGTATTATACCAGCACATTTTTGACCAATAATGTTGATTGATTCTTCTGTCCGCATTTCTGACAAAAGTCTGCTTTGTTTTTACTTACTTTTGTTTCAATAAAGTAGCATTTATAAAAAGTGCAATTAAGAAATCTGAGTTTTACCCATAGACTGAATATCAAAAGTAGATGGAGCCACCATAACATCACCCTTTGGTCTTTGAACTACTGTTTGGAAACCAGGATTTGTATTTCAGCCAAATCCCAGTAGCTCTCATGGGCCAGAAGTGACCATGTCTGGACAAAAGGGCAGAGTCACAGATGCACTAAAACTAGTCCCTAGATTACTGATGTTACAGTATACAGTCGTGGAAAAAATTATTAGACCATCAAAAGTCATCAGAAACAATGGTTATGCAATCCCATACTAACTCCTGTGTGGATCATGTGACT
>JAPQRP010000005.1:57818475-57834432 GCA_037367295.1 Apogon hyalosoma
TTGATAGTCTATTGTTTTTATTATGAGTTTTGTTGAACCACATTTCGATGCCGGACATGACATGGAAGAAAAAAAAAAAGGGGGGGGGGTGCCAAAAACCCTCACAAGAATATTTCAACAATATTATAAACAATAACAACCATGGTGATAACCACAATAACAACAGCAACCAGAATAAGAACTGAGCAGATTTGGCAGTTTGATCCAAACTGACATGTGTGAAACTGGAACAAATAGCTGGTCTGATCAAAAGGTGTAGTGTAACAGAAAGTTAGGCCACATCTACCATACGGCAATAAGCAAAGGCTGAAAAATTTAACTAAAGACAGAAGACTGAGATGAATTTGCAGCATTTTAACCCTTTTTAAGACTGCCATTATAACAGACCACAATGAATTTTTTGCCAACTCTTTTGCACCTTTGTCTTAAGGAAGAATTTAACTTTCAATATCTGGCCATTAATTTTCTTTATTATAAATAATAAATGCTTAAAACAGTGTGTTTTAGTAAAAAAGGAAAAAAAAAAAAGACTTGAAGTTTTTAGCATATTTATTATCCAAAACAACAGTAAATGTCCATAACAAAACTTTTTGAGATTGCAGAAATACACTGTCAACTATTTTACATCTGCTCAAACATGCTTTTTGGTCTTGAACATTCAGTATCCTTTTATTTTATTTTATTTTTTGTTTAGCCAGTGTGGAAGTCTCTGAAACAGTTACTTTGTTCTTGTAATAGAGTAATTGAGTCCCACATTGCTGCCGTAAAGTTTTATATAGTGTTTAAAACTCAGGATGTTAGCTTTCTTCTTTTTTCCACATGTTTTTTTCATTGAGTTTCCTTCAAACTTATAAACCAATGCAATATGTAAAATAGGAATAGCACACTTTTTTTAAAAAATAAACATATATTAAGGAACAGATGAACAAAATAACACATAGGGCATTTCAAATGTCACAAATTAAAACACAAAAGTACAGATGAAAATGAAAATGTGCATACTTATATAGATAACCATAAACAAATACATGAATAAATAAAATAATAATAATAATTAAAAAATAAATCTGCATTGTCCCTGTCAAGTAAATAAATAAATAAAAGTATATATTTTAAAATAAATCCAATAAAACCTATTAAAGGTACAGAGGGTGTGTTACAGAAGTAAAAAGAGGATCTCAACTTTCTGATGCCATTTGAATTTTGTGGATAGCATAAACTATTTAGGAGTTACAGTAACCTGAACGCTGTAAAACGACGCATCAGAGAGATTACAGTTGTTAAAGGGTTCACATTAGACATTTCCATCTACAAACCCATTTAGGGCACAGTATTGGTAAATATATCACAAAAAGTTTAGTCTGCTCTGAAAAATGCAAAACAAAACTAAAGGGACCAGATGTTTAGTCAATATAAAAACCACACCATTCTTGGTTCAGACTTTCTGGTGTGAAAAGGCCCCAGGAGTATTTTTGGAACCTTAACGTACGTCATCAAACCGTTGCCACTCTTACTAAATTTGTGATACACAGCAGGTCTCTTTGCAGCTTTGTTTTCTCCATGTGCATGTAGAGAGGTTTCTATGCAGTGTTTCAGCACAGCCAGCAAGTTCAGGTGTTTCTGCTCCCTGCCATGTCAACATCAGCGAGGTGTTTGGATGTTCTCAAACAGGCGACAGTAAATCGCGCAACCTGACAGGATGAGTTAGCACTGACAATGCTATTAGTGTTATTATTGACAGTGATGAACAAGACAGAGAAAAATGCTGCCTCATTGGAATCTCGACTTATTCCCTCAGTCATTATTCTACGCCTGGTACTAATGCAGATCTAGGATCAGCAGCCAGCAAGCCTCTGCAACCTTTCCAATGAAAGCATGAGACTACCTGGAAAAGTACAATAGATCAGTTATATATATACACAAGTGTCATACTGGAGATCATACCCTTTAACTGCATCTGGTTTTCACTCTTTGGACTTTGTGTTTCTGTTTGAAAACTAGTGTACAATGTTATGTGTTATGTGCACGTAATGACAATAAACATTCTTGAGTCTTGAATATAAATAAAACCATTATTATTTATGGAATAATTACTGCATTCATGAACATAAGCAACATACACATTGATATCGAAAGATTCATTGTGTGATGTTGAATGCTATCCAGTGATGAACTCACCCCACCTCAGTGCAATAGTCACACCTTTGCACCTTGTTTTTTTAATTTCACCCACCTCCCTTTACCTCTTATATCCATATTTCTTATCTGTAGTATGGAGTTAGCTTTTTGTATATTTTAGTAGTATTTGTGTATTTAATATTTTTATCTCTGTCGTTTTTGTATATTGCCCATATTTTCCAGTATTTTGTGTGATAAACAGTCTTTTTTGCACTTTGCTAAACAGATTTTCATTGTTCCTGTAACAATGATCTGGGGCACCATAAAGGGAGGATAAATGTGACACATTCATGGGGCCCAGCATTTCTGGGGGGCTCATAGAGCAGTGGGGGGGGGTCCAGTGGATACAGGTTAGAAAAATTTAGTTTAGAAAATTTCGTGTAAGATCCGCTGCAGAATAGAGGAACAGAAGCCGGGGGTCGGATGTTGAAAGCATGTTAAGTTTCACTTTCGATTCACATCAGCATTAGTAACAGTAGTCATGGACCGCACCCCCACATATAGAACTGCTGCCCCTACCCCACCTACATTCCACCCACCCCCCCGACAAATCGACAAGATACTGAATTTTATAAAAGGTCCACAATGTTTACCTTTCATGGGACCCACGGTTGCTAACAGACAATGACAGTAAAGATCTTTTCTATTCTATTAAGTTGCTGAATACCTTCCTCACCCTCCCCTAAGGTGGTCACAAAGAATGCTCCAGTCCCTTGTTACAACCAGTGTTTGTTTTATCCATTTCAGGCTTTTTAAGGGGATATAAACTCTGGTTCACGTTCAGATATACTGTAGGTGACGCTCATTGAAATACTCTGAAATTCAAAACTTAAACCTCTGTGTGTCATCGGACGTCGTCATCTACCTCTTCATTGGTTGCCGTGACAACAGTCTCCCTCCCTCTTGCCATAAAACATCCAAGCATCACTCACTAAAAAGCAAACACATGCAGTAAAACAACTGTTATAAGGTCATAAACTGACAAAAATCACTCATATTCACTATTTTCAACTTCAGAATGTCTATAAAATCTCTGTGAATATCTGTATAGTTTTACAAAAACCAACAGCTTCTCGATGAGGTACGGGATTGGCCCTATATTTGATGTTTGAGGAAAATACCAAAAATAGTCACTTGCCCGATAAAGGGTTAATGTTAGATAAGAATTAAACATTTTTAGACTTCTGAGAATAAAAAGCTCTCATCTTTCCCAAGGTCATGTCACGGGATGTGTTTTTCTCCGTTCACGGCTGCAGTCAGCATCAGACTTATGCTTTTCATTTAAAATTAAACACGATATAGACAACGCCGAGTAGGACATAGATCACAGTAGGTTAACGTGGTTCTGAAGAATAATTTGATCGGACTTCGTCTGTCAGGTCGACTTGCGGCTTTGTCCATTTAGAACAAAGAAGCCCCTGATGCTGGAGAGAGTAGAACCTCATTTTAACATCTTAACAAGTGTCAACTATAACCAACATCCAGATTCAGAGCCGGAGGCAGCTCGTCGTGTTGGAGGCAGAAGCTGTTTTAAGTTCTACCACGCAGTCACTGGAACCGCCCTAGTGAACGGTCGCTTATTGTCAAACACCAAAGTGCACTCATCTCCACACTCAGCGTGTCTCGCAGGCTTGTTCAAGGTACATGTTGTGTTTTTTAATAACCCACACCCACCACTGACTGTGTGTGTCATAGTCTGCCACTGTTTCTCAACCTTTGTGCCCTTGCATTTTACAAATCCTCTCTGCTCGTCTCTTTCTGTGTCCTCTGGTGTTAACAGAGCCACTGCTGACACCTCATTCACACCCACAGCGTGTGTACATTTCACATCATAAACACTCTGCACTCCAACAGTTCATGGCATAGACCAAAAATAAATAAAAAATCACACCACAACAAGTTAAGACTGATTTAATGAAGCCAGACACTATAATGAGAACCATACTGAGAGATTAAAAAAAAAAAAAAAAGTTCTACTCTATTTATGAAAGTTTATTTTTAACTGATGCAAAAATAAAAAAACTGAAAAAACAGGTCGTGAGGTGAAGGGGTTACAAAGATCGCATTGTTTGGACAAACAACACCATTTTTACACTTAATGGTTTACAAATTTGTCTCACAGGTTATGTAAACGCGTCATTTTTCCCAACGTCAATTCCCAACCAGTTCTTTCTGCAGCCGTATTGTGTAGGTCATCAGTTCTAGTAAATGGAGATGTTTTCCAATATTGGTAAAGACAGTCATCGGCGGACAGTCTCTCTTCAGGCGAAGACGCACCAACCCGATTTTCAGCGGCCGGGCGTCGTCGGGCAGTCTGGCAAGATCGGTGACATGAGTCTGCTTAGTGTGTTCCGTGTGATCGGGCTTCATTAACGCCGTCGCCATTCTTTTCAGCCGATTCAACATGTAATCGGCCACTACCCGTCGTTCAGTCGGACCGATCTGATTGGTGGAGGGACAGCCTTTGTCTAGTGAATCAGTGAACGAGACGTTTCCATGTGAATCCAGCTGTGCCAAAGTACTTCACACTATTATTGTCTTCTATAAAAGGCTATGAACTGCTCATATTGCATCTGAATGAGTGCCACTCGGTGTTGAATACGGACTTCATTCATTCCATGAAGTGAACACTGTTGGCGTTGTTAGCATAGTGCAATTTCTCCTCAGTTTTCGCCTGCGACATCTTTCTTCTTCCACAGTGCCGACAATGCCAGTATCTTCTTATTACTAACCATCCATTCAGTGAATACAACGTCAACCCTTCTGGACGACTCGACGCTCTCTGCTGACAATGACTGACGACAGCGAGCTCTGGGTTTTGGTCTACAGGGATGTTCCGTCATTTCCGGTTTTACATTTACATTTTACCAGTCGGTGGTCGATTTGGTGTGTTCTTCACGCTTTTTTGACCGTGTCAGGGAGACGGTAGCCCACTGATCAGTCGGGCTCCCTTTTCTGGCGACATCGGCAGTCGGGTTGGTGTGTGTTCGCCCTTAAGCCAGTATTTTGTTATGGTCTTTTTACTGGCTGCCAGCAAGACCTTGAGGATGTGAGCGTCATTCTTACTGAGACCATCGGGTTCACGACCAAGAAAGAGGGAACTGAATGATGTGCTCATTTTAAAACGCAAAACTTTAGAGACGATTTTAAATACTTCCTTCCAGTGAGTCTGGATAGAGGAGCACGACCAGAAAACATGGGGAGGAATTGGATAATTGTAATAATCACATCTAACTCATTTACATGCACTTAAGAAATGCAATAATCAAACAACCCTGGTGTGGACGCTCCAGTCCATTATGGGATGTCTTTCAGAGTACACATACATAGTGATGGTAGAATTAAACTTAAACATAGGCATAAAATAATGAAACAATCAGATTCACCTGTATACTTGCAGGAAGACATCGGAGTATTGGGGAGAATTCCAGGTGTGTTAATTCGATTTGTCCTAATCAGATTACTGCTGTTATCTGATAAAACATATCAGATTATCCTGCTCACATGATCGCTTGAATAATCTGACACCTCCAGAAATCGGAAAATGATCGGCGTATTGGCGTGCATGCCTACAGGTTAGTGCTACTGGAGCACACCAGAACAATAGTCCTCAATTTTTTTCCCCACTCCATAAGAAATTAGGGCAAGGTTTATATAAACTGGTAGAAATCCATAAACAGATGCGCAGCACATCACTAAAGCATATGTCATGAAGAAAATCAATAAAATACAAGGAATGGTCAGTTCTCATATTGACTGTTAAGAGCATTGATTGGTTCACACCACTTCATGTAGTAACAGGTGAGAAAACACTCTATCCACTTATGTTTGAGTACAGTTAAATCAGTCTGCGAAGGAACATTACAAATCCAGTATGTTATTCTTGAGGGTTGTTTATTCGCATTATGAGCAAGGAAGTGAGATCCCATCATAAATGATCACCTGAAATGCATTTGAAGACCCGTTCTAAAATCCAGGTGTGAATGGATGCACTTAGAGCTGGACGTTTGGGAATGGGATCTCTGGTGGGTTCTCTCTGGACACCTTCCAAAGACATGCACTTAAAGGGAACCTGTGCTGGTCATGCTTACGGCATTAATTGTGTTTCGTGCGTCATTTATAAGCAAGAGAGGCGCAAATTCAGTAAAAAAAACACAATAAATGCACCAAACTGGACTTTTTTATTACATGAATTACACGTGTGGGTAGAACACAGGAATACTGTGTCCCTGCACAGGGCCTGAGTCGTTTAATAAACATTCATTAACACTAGGGACTGAACGATTATCAGACCTGATATTCACCTCTTTCATGACTAAACAGAGTGCTGTCTTTCTGTCTGTAGTCAACCAACTGGACAGAATCACTAAGGCCTGCCTCCGAAGACTCTCTGGATGTATTAAGCAGGAAACATTTATCAGAACAAGTTGATGAGAACAGATGGTTCAGTGAAGGAGATTGAAGAATTTGGCTCTGAATGCACCTGCAATTGCACAAACCTACTTATGTATAAAACCTAGTGATGATATAGTAAATGATACAATTATGCACGTTCCTAAAGGAGACAGAAGCAGCTTAATGATGATAGGTTGAAGCTTTGGCTGCAGATCCAGATGGACAGAGTACAAGGAGCATAATGTGAAGACAGCAGCATACTGTGACCTTTAGCCTAACCACGAGATCGCTAAAGCCACGAAAACAGATTCATAGCATAATGGGCTAAGTCATACACTATATGGACAAAAGTACTGGGTAAAAAGTACTATTCAGGTGTTTCTTTTTTAACAGGGGTCTGGGATTCAAAACAATAATGACAAATGTCATAATATAGTTTTATATTGGGATAAATATCATAAATATTGATGTTTATATCTCAAATCAGCAGCTGTAGCCATGATGTGTCCCAATGTTTTTGTCCATATAGTTCATAAACATCAATATTTCTTTAAAGTTTAGTGGGAGATTGTGAAGAAAGTAGATGGTTAGTTGTGGTAGAAAGTTATTATTTACAGTCAGAGCATGAAAAATATTTTAGCAACATTTTAGAGGTACGACACTTAAAATCATAGTCACGGATTAAAAAAAAAAAATCATTGTTGAGAGCAATTAAGTAAAACAAATTTCTGAGGTATTTTGGAAGCAAAGATAATTTAAACCAAACTAACCAATGTAATATTTATCCCAATATAAAACTTTATTATGGCCTTTGTCATTATTGTTTTAACCTGAATTTAACGTGTCCCAATACTTTTGTCCATGTAGTGTATGACTTTGGCGATTATGCCATGAGGCCAACGAATCATTTCTTAAACAACACTCTCAAAAGTTCTCTGCTGGAGTTTGTCCTACTAACATTTTCATTTTTACTGAAAATTGTTGTCCACGATGACTGATATTTTGGAAAATCTAATACATAGACGTTAGAGAGGCTGCAGCTAATGATTGATAAGAACAATTGTAGTTTTAAAGGTAAATGTAGTGTAAGTGTTATGAACGCATGGAATAGAAACAAGTCGCCTACGGTTACATGCATCATTTGAAGGGGACGACAGGGTTAGACGTTCCTGTTGTAACTAAATGCTGTGTGTTCTCTTTACATCTTCATGTCAGGTGACCGAAAAGGATCACAATGGGCTATGAAACAAAACCCCTGTGAAGTTATACGTTACATTTGAGAACTGATGCGGTGATGCAGTGATGCCTGACCAGGTTTTGTGTAAAGCTGATTATTGTATCGTATAATGGGACCATTAGCTGCGTGCGGGATGATGAATTATCTCTGAGTAATTCAAGTGACAGAGCTGCTGATGGCTTCTCGTTTTATTTACTTGCACATTAGCTTCTGCTGCTGCACCTTTGCACTTAAGTTTCATCTAAATGGTAATCGGTGCCGTTATCTCCAGGTCGATCTCCTTCAAGTCTGTCTGCTCTGCCTTTTGTTTGTTTCGCTGTCTTAATTCACCCAAAACTGTTTTTTTTTTGTTTTTTTATACTCTCTTTTTATTGGACATTTTTCATATTAACAACGCAGAGACACAATAACACCGCAACAACAGACGGTGTCAAACGTAAGACACGTGGGCCAAAACCGGTCTGCCAAATGGTCCGCTCTGGTCCACAGGTTGAATTTCAGAAGTGCAAGAATTACACTGAATATATTAACAGTCGAGAGTGTTCAGGGGCCACATGCAACTCAATGTGATATCAAGGAAAATAATTAGATAATAACCTATAAATAATGACGACTCCAAATTTTCTTCTTGGTTTAACCCATAAGGACCCAGTGGGACATTTGTGTCAGTTCCCAAATTATTTTTTTCCTCTATATTTAACCTTTCTTAACAGATTTATCACCATTTATCGTAATATTATCGTCTTTGGTTTGAGTTTTTTTGGTGTAAATCATGTATTTTCCTATATTTAATTCACTGATCATGTAGATGTTAAAGCTCAGAGTAAATTCAAAGGTTATTTTATCAAAAACAGAGAAAACTGAATAAATAGTGAATTTTTCAGTAAACTCCATCATTAACTAAACATAAACCTAGTGTCTCCATCCACTGTCATTGATCCAACTCCATGAGTTTTACTGGTGAATCAATGTTGTAGAAGATGACGGTGTTTCCATGGTAACTACGGAGCCTCTGAACGTCCCAACGGGTCATATCTGATGACCATGAAAAATTATAAACTGCACTTTACACCAATTATTTACATGTTTTAGTGGATCAACAGGGATTGAACAGTTTCAGTAGATGATTTTGGTAGATGTTTGGGTCTTTATGGGTTAATGTGAGAGAAGCAAAAGTATATAATGAAAAAATTTAGTTTAAAAAATATCGTATCACATTAAAATGCGAATAACCTAAACAAATATGAGAAACTTAAAATTAAGAAACATAAGTGCAATCTTAATACTATAATGTGTGTTAATAAATGTTTTCTGCATTAGTTAATCGACTGTGATCTGTAAATTTTGTTAATAATAACCTGAGACATAATATTATTGAAATTGCATACTTTTTTTTTTAAAAGATATTTCAGGGTTGCATGTGGTTGTTTAGATTATTCACATTTTTATAATGTAATTTAACTTTCACACTAAAACAAACGGAAATAAAATATTTATAGGTTATTATTTTACCTGTCTGGCCCACTTGGGATCACACTGGGCTGAATGTGGCCCCTGAACAAGAATGAGTTTGACACCCCTGGACTAGAGCATAAAAAAAAAAAAAAAAGGATAACAGGCCATCTTGTTAGAGGTGAGACAGTTCACCAGATCCAGATTACATAACAAATAATTAGAATTGCAAGTGGAATAGAAAAAGAATGTAACCAGCAGGAATATATTTCATATTTCTCAGAAGAATATCTCAAAGAAAAAGTTCTACTGTCCAGACCGTAAACTCCACGTATTAGTTCTGTCCATTCCATACCTGTGTCAGTCTCCTCTAACAGCCTCTCTCTCTCTCGTTCACAGAGATCTGCCTGCTCACCAAGGGCAGACGAACAGCCAGTGTTCGTGCAGACACCTATTGTCGCCTCTTCTCCCTCTCTGTCGACCATTTCAATGAGGTGCTAGAAGAGTACCCCATGATGCGACGTGCTTTTGAAACTGTCGCCATCGATCGACTGGACAGAATCGGTAAGACCTGCCTCCATCCAACTCCTGTGTCGTCTGATTGGTCAAATCTCTTGCCTGTCATCGTGCCTTGTCGTCTTGTCTTTATCAGTATTTGTCTGCCTCTTTTCCTCACACGAGCATTGTGTCTGCCATCTTGTGCTGCATGACCTGTATGCTTTTTTGTTTTGACTTCCTTCTTTTGTTTTTTTGTTTTGTTTAATGAATCTTAAAAGAAAATTTGATGTAACCAGTATTAATCCTTCTAAAGAACCAAAGTAGCGTTTTGTGGTTGGATTAACTGGAAAAGCAGTGCATGTCCTCGTCCGGGAGGGAGTCAGGTCGCCCCCTCGTTGGTTTGGTGTTGACCCCCCCACTGGATGCCAGCGAGTGGATGGAAGCTAACCTAACATGCATGTATGTCTGGCCTCCTTTCCACTCATCTGCAATCCTGGGTATGAGCAGCACCCCACCCCATATCAAGAGTTTTCAAAAAAGACTCAAAGCCCATGAAAAGAAACTGAGCAGAGTCAGGAAACGTCAACCCAGTTTGTCAACTGGAAGGACCTTTAGTTTCACACAGATATGTCCTCATCATCTATAGCGCCTCCCTTTATTGTCGCTGTCTGATAGAAGAACTTGGCCATGACAGCCAACAAAAATCAAAGTGAAACTCAAACATTCGGATTTGCTAAAAAGGGGCACATGTATGGAATACTAAAAGGGCAATAATTGGTTTCATTGACCCTAGTGTTGCACATTTCTCACTCCTTTTCTAAATTATGTTCGGTCTGCTCTATTATTTTGATTAGCGTTGACTCGTATTATACACACGGACTGTAGAAGATCGCGTTAGCGCGACACCTGTCTAAAAATATCCCATCTGTCAGGAGAACATATGTCTTTTCCTGTGTTCTCTTTCCATGCTTACATTTTGCTGCATTTTAAAACATGATTTACATCTTTGAAATGAAAATGTGATCACAGATTCTTTTCTACATCAATAACTTGACAGTAATGCTTCCGTATGTTTCATGTAGAGTTGTGCATTGTGTCTCGTCGCATTTCTTGTGCACATTTCTCTGTCACGTTTAAGCATGAAAAGAATTTAGTTGATTTGCTGTCAGTGAATAATCAGGATTATTTTTAACATGAGTGGATGCCACAGACAGTGCGTATTTTTAATGCCCGTAGGAGTGCCAACCTGTTTAAATAGTACATATATAGGACAGTCGAATGAGTACAATTTCAATATGTACTTTAATTCTAGAACATAGAGCACTGATTTCAGGCTTATAGAAAGTCCTACACCTTCCAGTGTGCTCCTTGTTGTTTGTTTTCTTCAGTTGCAAGAGTAAAAAAAAAAAAAATCATTAGTTTTTTGTTGGTTTTTTGTCCTGTTTGAATTACGCCATCAATTACACATTTAAAACATCATTTCAACAACAACATTTAAAGCGACGTCATGTTTTTATGTATAGAGAAGTACCATTGGAGTTTTGTGTTAAATGGTTCAGTGGACTGCATCTCACTTGTGATATGTGTGACCAACACCAAAATGGATGTTACCTTGACACATTTCACCACGTGCTTTAAGATCCCATGAACGAGCATTACTTGAGGTGCAAACCATTACATGTCTGGTCATGTTGAATTACAAAGCCCTTCTCAGTAACTCTGAGCAACTTCTAAAGTTAGGATTATGGCACTCGCATGAGTTTTATGTATATATAGTCTTTATAGTTTTGTATTTTCCACAGTATTATAGTTGAACATTTATATTGTTCTTGACTTGAAATGTACTTTAACTAAACTGATCAACATTATTAAGGTGTAATCGATGACGCCATTCAAACAGGATCAAAACCCTACTTGGGTCCCAGTAAGGTTCCATGGGGCACACCCAGAAGGGGCCTCTCTATTGCCTATTGCTTAATTATTTCCTTTACAGCACTACTACTGCACACTATTAACAACGTAAATCGATGCCAGTACAGTAGTGCAGTGAATCAGCCGATCAGACACGGATACAGTATATCATCATCCCTGTAAAATCATATGACAGTGAGTTAAGAATGATCCGACAAATATTTTGTTTCATTAGTGCTATACGGTGAGTGCCAAACTGCCACTCGCCTCTTAACTCATAAAGTCATTCCAAAAGGTCAAAGGTCAGCCTTAACGAACCACATAGTTCACCCAGCATGTATAATATGTAGGCAGGACCGAATCTTCTGAGTGTCACATAAACCAAAAGTCACATCATTTGGTTTAGAGTATTAATTTTTTATAATAATATGTTTGCATAACGACAGTGTGCCGATGTTTTCTCAGATGTTAAGGTTGTAGTCTGTTTGGTATTTATATAATATTTGTTGTTGTTGTTGTTTTTTACTTTGTCATGGCTTCGTATTTGTGTATTATTTTGCCTCACACAGGCATGTCAGTATTGAATTGCTTTGCGACCCCTTTTGTTGACCCACCGCTGAAATACGGTAGCAGTTGAGACAGTCAGCGAAAAAAAAAAAAAGAAAAAAAAAAAGCAGTAAGCAAAGATGTAATTGGGCTGCGATTATTCAAAGTTAAAAATAATAACACATAAGATCTTTGTGTTGCAGCAAACTCCTCTCCACAGATTTGACCCTTCACTAAGCCCCTCCCTCACTTGAATACTGTGCAGTCCTGTGTTAGCCCGTCAAGCTTTCAGTCCAAGTCAAGTCCATTGTAGTGTATGGCCCTTGTAGATATAAATGCTCTTAAAATTAACCACTGTCTTTAAGTAGAAGTGGTAATAATATAATTTAGCTAAAATTCTCCAACTAAGTCCACTCTGATGTTATACACTTTGATTCATTAATTTACATTTTAATACGAATGCTATATCTAGGATAGAATCTGCACATCCAACAGTATCTTTAAAGTTTAGAGGAGGTTGTCATAATTTTGTGTACCAACGACAAACCACTGACACCTGAACGTTACTACCCACAATATTCATTACACGCAGACTTATTGAGATTTTTGGAGGTTTATGTCTGACAGTGGGCACATAAATTGACTAAAAAATCATGTCAAATCATCATGTATATTTTAGGATAGTTTAAAGTTAAGCTGTGAATGAATTTTACCGTTGTTTTCTGATGTTACAGTAGCTAAATAATCAACCAGATATAGAAAATATATTTTCAAAGAAATCGTATCTAATGTGTGTAATAATAGTTAAGAAATATTGGCAGGAAGTTTCAGAGTAACTTCCACAACCTAGAGTCTATAAATATCAATAAAAACTCCTTTTGGTTGCTCTAAGGTCAGACACTAGCTAACGTTAGCTCATTTAGCAATGAGTTATTAGCAAACAAAAAGCTAATGTTTATTAGCATCTTAACTTAGAGCAAAATAAAGAGTTTTTGTTGCCATGATGTCTAGAACCTTTTATGACTGTTGCGTAAGAGGTACTAGACATATGTATATTTTAGGATAGGTTAAGGTTAAGGTGTAAATGAATTTTACCATTGTTTTAAGATGTTATAGTAGCTAAATAATCAACTAGATATAGAAATATTTTCAGAGAAATCCTATCTAATATGTGTAATAATAGTAAAGAAATAATGGAAGTCAAACAGTGAAAACTACTCTGACAATCTAGAGTCTATGAATATCAATAAAAACTCCTTTTGGTTGCACTAAGATAAGACACTAGCTAACATTAGCTAGTTTAGCAATGAATTGTTAGCCAGCCAAAACAAAGCTAACGTTAATTAGCATCCTAGCTTAGAGCAAAATAAAGAGTTTTTGTTGTCATGAAGTCTAGAACCTTTTATGACTGTTGCTTAGCTGTTATCAAAGAACTGTACTATTATGGAAAAACTCCATAGAATGAAACCCTGGAGTGTGAAAGCTTGACAGGCGCAGTAGCAGTAACAAGGAGGCTGGGAATTAGCTAAGGGTCAATCACATTCATATGCAAGAGTTCACATTTTGGATTAACTATGCAACTGATAACATACTAGAAATGGGCATCATTACACTCACAATTTTGACTAGTAACCAACATTAAAATTGTGTGTGAATGCCATTTGTAGGAGACCGAGTTGCATATATTTATTTAAGTTAACGTAGTGTTTAAACAAAAACAGATTTTCATTTGCCCTGTTGTCAAAGTGTATTCATTTGTTTTCACTCTGTGCCCTTCACTAAATATGCCCTTCAGTCTCAACAGTCACATTTGCCCTTTTATGAGAACTCCTAGTAGCCGAGTTAGCATTCCAGGCGTCAGAGCAATGACAGATCCACTCTGACCGACACTCCTCAGAGTGATGTGGATTTGAATCCACTCTTTCAGTCTTCTGATGAAGGGGGTTTTGTCTCATACGAGGGAAGACACTTTGTCATGATCCGTGCTGGTTGTATCGTTTCTATATATGAATTGCATTTGGTTACATGCTTGTCTTGCTCTAAACGGAAAGAAAACCGTAACCATGCTTTTGAAACCAATAACGTGTTGCACATTTGACATAATCTTTTATCTATCTAAAAATCATTTGACCAGGAGTCCGTCTTGAGACGAGCACATCTCGTTTTCAAGAGTGTCCTGGCCGACGAGTAGGCATCAGGTAAACACTTTATTCCAATTCCAGTATTCGAACAGGGACAAACTGACCTACAGACTTTGCTAAATGGATCCGGTCTCAAATTCATCCTCCAAGAGTTTGACCTGTTGCGTCAGGTCACATTAACTGTTTAATTCCTGCATCAGTGACACATAACTCCAGTCACCCACACTAGCAGCAAAAACCAAGACAATCAAGGAAACAAAGAAATCTCATTCAGTGTTGCATTACCTGTTTTTTTTTTTTTGTTTTGTTTTTTTTTTGTGTAAAAGGTTTTCACTGAATAATCGACTGGATTATGAACACATACTCAGCTGTATTGGTGTGGCATTTTGTTTTTATTATCTAGTCTTTGAATTCTCTGTTCAAAGTGCATTCACAGATTAAATCATTGTCCGCCAATTATTAGTAAGACTTTTACTAATGCAATGTCACATACAGTTTCTGCCATTTCATTATTTATTCATGTTTTCACCAATAGACAATGGTTTGTTTACTGATTGTCTGATTTTAAAAAAAAAAAAAAAGCATTGAAAAACATTTAGTCATCCAAAATCATCCTTTCAAACACATTTGCACCAGTCGATTTGTTCTTCTTTCAACATAAACAAATGGAAGAAAAAATATAGTCATTATTTTGCAGGTTTTACGTATATATGGATAGTGAGAGAGAAAGAAAGAGAATTGTTTTCTATACACCTAAAATGCATCTGGTTTTTGTTAAGAGTTTCTTTGTTATTTTTGTAAAACATAAATAGCCATCATTATTTCTCTATCATTTGTTTACATGGTATTGATGTCATGTGTTTTGTTTGTTTGAATTAGTTTGTTGACTGTGTTTGTTCCTTTCAGATCACTGACACTAGAAAATTACACTTTTTTTTGTTTGTTTTTAATAAATTTACACATTGAACTAATGTGATGAAATTTAATCAGTAATGGAGAATGGTGAATTGGTGATTTTGATCAATTTGTGAACTATATTTGTGTATTTTGTTTGTGTTTTTCTTTCGTTTTGTTCACTTGTTTGTATTTAAGGATGAAGGGTTTGTCACTATAAGTCAGACTTCTATCTGAGTTTCTAAGTAGGTGAAATGGTGTTTACTGTTACGACACAGTGCTTTTCTTTAAAGCACTTTGAAGCTGAACATTTGGAGCTCTTTGGGAAAACATTTATACAGCAGGAAACAGAGTTATTTTGTAGTTTTCTATCTGTAGGACGGACGTTATGGGCAGAAATCATATTATCAAGGTAAAAATATTCATGTTACAACAATTATGATAAATGTCAAATCATTGTTTTTTCCAGTTTAAAGGTTTTTTTGTTTTTTTTTCACTGAAAGTTGATAAAACAAGATGGTTATGTGTTGTTTGAAACTTGTCTGAATGATCACAACAGGACAAAAACTTGGAAAACAGTGGGATAATTTAGAAACGACAATATTCTACACTGCAAAAATCGAAATCGTACCCAGTGTATTTTTCTCATTTCTAGTCCAAATATCTCATCACACTTAAAATAAGACAGAATCACCTAAAGAGGAA